>JAVTVY010050400.1:0-27866 GCA_036873755.1 Hanleya hanleyi
ACTGGTTACTCTCTGAGTGGTTACTAATTGAGTCGACATTTGAGTCACCCCGTATAGAGCCTCAAACTTTACTTTGGAATTAATGGGGTCACATGATCAAGTCTTTAAAACTGACTAGCATCTTTAAGCCGGCCTCTTTGCTACACTGTTACTGATGGCGGTCACTACAGCCTGGGTAAAATGTTTTCCCACTATATAGGTGAGAAGTTATCTTTATTTCCCTGAATTTATAATCTACTGTATTTGTAAACATGTTGGAAGTTCCATGTTAACTTAATGAAGTTGTGCTGTGCATTTTGGCTGGTTTTCTGTTTGGCGATATCCATCCTTTGTCTAGACACCACATGGTCGCTTAAAGTCTAAATTGTAGATAATCTATCACTGGGTTGATATGGTCTTTTTGTTCATGATTGACGGAGCATCATGTTAAGACTAATTGGTAACTTGGGTTTATCATTTATTCAGTGACAAGAAGTGCTATTTAATAGACCTGAGAGGGACCGTTTTCCCCCCTCTCTGCACCATGTGGTTTTATCTAATTATGTCCAGCTCATTCACGGGCTGTTCCTTTGTTAACCACTCCAGTATACACAGCATATACTTCATTTGCACCCAGCTTTATATCCAGTTGTTATGATTGATAGATTTGTATAAACATTTGAGTAATTATCTTAAATGATTGAACCATATCATTCACGTCACTTGTTGAGTGCTATTCTTGCCGACTTGTTGAGTCTACCAGTTGCCACAGCACTATATGCTAGATCAGTGATTTGGGTACATACGCTTTTCTATCGATCTCCTTTTAATAGTATATGTTCTGTGCCGTATACGACGTTTGGTTATAATTCTGTAAATCGTGCTGATACGTTAGGTTGTAATTCTGTAAATCGTGCTTAAGATATGATGCTCATATACAGTATTTCCAGGTCTTCACATAGATGTTAGAGTATGTTCAAAAGTGATTTTTTAGTATTTGATTGTGCTGTGGCAAATGGAGATTCTATAGGTCGACAATAAACCATGCATATTGTATGTGCATGGCTCTTTGCTACACTGTTACTGATGGCGGTCACTACAGCCTGGGTAAAATGTTTTCCCACTATATAGGTGCAGCAGCCAGGTTCCATCACGAGCAATAGAGCCATCATGCCCAGCGACCTCGGCATGATGACAGCTAAACGGGCTGGTTTTAGGGCAGACCCGAAATTATCCTGAAATTAATGTTTCAAAATTATTTTAAACACACAGTAGTACACATTTATTCAAAATTGATATGGATTAAATATTAATAAAGCTCATTTAATATCCATATCACATCCACTGTGTTTGTCTGAGTTCCTGGGTTGAGAATGTAGTTATGATACGGTCATATGTAATCGCACCCTAGCTCACTCTCTTTAACGTGGCACTGCCCATGTTCATCACGTGGGAGACCGGTGTTCCAATGGCGCCCAACAATGGGGCAACGGTGTGGCTATATACATGTGACTGTATCAGTATATCTCTCCCAGGGACAGACTTGTACAGATGTACAGGACATGCTGGTATATTTTGGTTTTATCGCTTTACCAGCCTGGTCCATCAGCTTTAATTTATCTAAGAGTGACCTTGGCAACTCTTGAGTGTGCATGTCTGGGCTTGTGGGGATTTCATGGCCAGAGTTTAGTTTACTGACAAGGTATTCTGGGGATAAGACATTTGGTCACTTCGTCAAAGTCGGAGTCCTCTATGGAGATTGGACCACACTTCAGAAGTTTAAACCACTTGTTTCTTAAATTCCTGAGAAATCTTGAGTTCCAGATAAACACTGTGACTGTTTCAGATTCTGATCTCTGATTATGGTCCATGGACCCGCATCATGCATTATTGAGTTGTTGCCATGAGTGCACTTTTATCAGAATTAAAGCATTTTTTTGCCTTTTATTCAAGTCCTTTTAGGCAGTTTTGACAACTGAGAAGTATGGATGTTTGGCAGACCATCAGTTGGAAGCCGTCATATCCAGTGATAATTACACATTAGATTTAATCTGAATCTGAGGGACTGATGAACACTCAATGTGTTTGTGTTATGCTTTCGGTGATGCATGCACATCCTCAGATGGCTGAATCTGTGTATTAGCCTGGAGATGTCTGTACATTTATCAAAATTGCCTACCGTTCATACTGTCATCAGCCTAGGCCCTAGGGGTTTAGAAGCATGACTGGAGATGAAGATGTGACCTAACATGACAGTTCTGGACTGGTGGATGTGCCAGGCTACATGGGGAGCTAGCATGCCTCAACTCCAACCATGGAGACTACTGACTGGTGGATGTGCCAGGCTACATGGGGAGCTAGCATGCCTCAACTCCAACCATGGAGACTACTGACTGGGGGATGTGCCAGGCTACATGGGGAGCTAGCATGCCTCAACTCCAACTAAATCAGGCAGAAGATGGCAACGCCATCATGACGTCCGACAGTATGGGATGCCATAGGAGTGGATTCTCTGATTTCTAGTGGATGAGATTTTTGGACATCTTGGTAACCTGTCACAAAGAACTTCTGACTTTCGAATGGCTGTTGAATATATGAACTTTCGGTGGTCCAGCCACATTCTATTGAAGCGCTATAAACTTAAGCTGCAGAAGGCGCGCGCGTGTCACTCGTTTAACAGTAATTTCTATAAATGCATATTTGGAAATTAATTGGAAATGATCAATTGTTGATTAGATACTGCCCTGTGAGATCGGCTCGTTAAATTATTCCTTTCTGGTTTATTTCTTCACAGTGTAATTCTCTAATGTTTAGAGTTTTTATTTAATCAACTAGTCTAAACAATTCTATTCACAAGAATCATTTGACACTATTACAGTTTGTTAAGAAAGCAAACAATTAGTTGTTTATTTAACAGATGTGTGTAATCTTTAAAATTATTGAATTTAGTCTAAGTGATACATGTCCAGATTTAAAACCGATTGTCAGATTTTAGGAATATTCAAATGAAATCAAACAAAATCATAGTTGCTGGACAGTTTTTGGAAATTAACTTTTCCTGCCTGCATGGTAATATTTTGGCGCACAGTTTAAAAATTAGCCTTCCATGTGGCTGACTGGAGGATAGAATTTCAGCCACTGGACCAAGACTTTGCCTGGGACATTTGACAAACCACATGTGTGAACTTTACTGACCTCCGATCCCTTATCTGTTTTACTCCCAGACATCCTCAGACAAGATGTCTGCGCCCATGGATTTGACAGGATGTAAACAAATCAGCTCACAACAACAACACAATGTTGTTAGTTGACTTTAAGCCTTTGGGACTTTGTTTGTTTTATGAAATTGATTTCAGTCTTCAGTTGTAATAGTAATATATTACCAGGCTATATCCCGGTTACATTTTATACCCGGTTTCTGATATTTCAGGGTGATATTTAGCATAGATCTCACAGGACTAGTATGGTGTTATAATTTCACAACAATCCTACACTGCATACATACATGTATGTTGCAATATAGTGTTGTTGGAATATATTAGTATTTGGTATCACATCTCATTGGTTCATTAACATGTTAATCATTGCTTTGTTTTAACATGTTGCACACTGTGCAATAACTTTGGCATTTATATAGTTCATGTTGATACATCGCATCAACATGTTCATACGATATTATCGCGGTACACATTTGCTCGAGTAATGGATACCCCGTGTTTGTTTGCATATCATGTGACCACGCCTTTGTTTACATATGTTGAGTCCATAACGAAATGTTACTTGTTTGGCTAAATCCTTTATGGATATTCACTTCGGTTACATGTATATCCTTTAGGAATATTTTGTGAAGTGAATTCGTACTTCATAATGCTTGATGCAATAAGTGGTGTCGAATATATGATTACTAAAACTGAATGATCCATATGATATAGGTCGACGCGTTCAGGTTGCGCTTTATAGCGCTGATAACTGGCTTCGCTTTTCGCTGTGCGTATGCACTATCATTGGATATTGTTTTGTTAACTGTTAATAATACACAGTTTAATATTTGCATTCTATTATACATCTTCACCATACCACATATACCCATTTGTGTATATGTTATGCTGCATGCTCATCAGTTGTTCATGTTCACATATAGTCATATGGTGATGGGAATATGTCCCTCTTTTATATGCACGGCTGGAGTTGAGATCGGTTGACACATGCCCACATTCATTGTTCATGAGATAACAATTCGTACTGTACAACCATAGATTTTGGTTGTTTCTTGGTGTTGGTTAAATGTAGCATTGGCCATGTTATTTATACTAATTACCTTTTTGATCCGGGTGATCGCGAACCCGTGAAAAGTGATGTTATTGTGTATTACTATTACAAAAGTAATACTACAATTATGTAGGTCACATTTTGATTTAACAGTGCGAGGTAAAGTGTTATCCGAGTATCAACTCCATGCATTGTTTACATTCTTGAATAGGAGTTAAATTGATTTCCTTCTAATATCAAAAGTTAGCTAACAGTTAAGTACCTGATATCATTAACTGTTTGCCCTGTGAGCATGCACTGTCGCTCAGTACGTGCCTCTATACCGTCTCGGCCCCTAACGATTTAAACCTCTCTTTTTAAATTATCTTCTCGCGCGTTTGTTTGTCTATCTGCATTAAATCCAACTTAATTGCAGGTAGGCACACACATTCGAATCACCCGTTATCGCTTCCACCTAGCGGGCTGTGAGAGTGATCCTCATTTGTTGGTTGTGGCACTTTGTTGATTTCGGCTCAAAATTCCTCTTTCTATGGGGGGGTGAATGTAATCCCTCAGAGACTGGTTACTCTCTGAGTGGTTACTAATTGAGTCGACATTTGAGTCACCCCGTATAGAGCCTCAAACTTTACTTTGGAATTAATGGGGTCACATGATCAAGTCTTTAAAACTGACTAGCATCTTTAAGCCGGCCTCTTTGCTCCACTGTTACTGATGGCGGTCACTACAGCCTGGGTAAAATGTTTTCCCACTATATAGGTGAGAAGTTATCTTTATTTCCTTGAATTTATAATCTACTGTATTTGTAAACATGTTGGAAGTTCCATGTTAACTTAATGAAGTTGTGCTGTGCATTTTGGCTGGTTTTCTGTTTGGCGATATCCATCCCTTGTCTAGACACCACATGGTCGCTTAAAGTCTAAATTGTAGATAATCTATCACTGGGTTGATATGATCTTTTTGTTCATGATTGACGGAGCATCATGTTAAGACTAATTGGTAACTTGGGTTTATCATTTATTCAGTGACAAGAAGTGCTATTTAATAGACCTGAGAGGGACCGTTTTCCCCCCTCTCTGCACCATGTGGTTTTATCTAATTATGTCCAGCTCATTCACGGGCTGTTCCTTTGTTAACCACTCCAGTATACACAGCATATACTTCATTTGCACCCAGCTTTATATCCAGTTGTTATGATTGGTAGATTTGTATAAACATTTGAGTAATTATCTTAAATGATTGAACCATATCATTCACGTCACTTGTTGAGTGCTATTCTTGCCGACTTGTTGAGTCTACCAGTTGCCACAGCACCATATGCTAGATCAGTGATTTGGGTACATACGCTTTTCTATCGATCTCCTTTTAATAGTATATGTTCTGTGCCGTATACGACGTTTGGTTATAATTCTGTAAATCGTGCTGATACGTTAGGTTGTAATTCTGTAAATCGTGCTTAAGATATGATGCTCATATACAGTATTTCCAGGTCTTCACATAGATGTTAGAGTATGTTCAAAAGTGATTTTTTAGTATTTGATTGTGCTGTGGCAAATGGAGATTCTATAGGTCGACAATAAACCATGCATATTGTATGTGCATGGCTCTTTGCTCCACTGTTACTGATGGCGGTCACTACAGCCTGGGTAAAATGTTTTCCCACTATATAGGTGCAGCAGCCATGTTCCATCACGAGCAATAGAGCCATCATGCCCAGCGACCTCGGCATGATGACAGCTAAACGGGCTGGTTAGGGCAGACCCGAAATTATCCTGAAATTCGAAATTATCCTGAAATTAATGTTTCAAAATTATTTTAAAACACACAGTAGTACACATTTATTCAAAATTGATATGGATTAAATAGTAATACAGCTCATTTAATATCCATATCACATCCACTGTGTTTGTCTGAGTTCCTGGGTTGAGAATGTAGTTATGATATGGTCATATGTAATCGCACCCTAGCTCACTCTCTTTAACGTGGCACTGCCCATGTTCATCACGTGGGAGACCGGTGTTACACTTTTGTGACTTTTTCCTGCGTTATATGTTTCACCAAGTATTTGACGTGAGAAGTTTCATTAAACCAATTCACAACAAGCATTACCTTTAATACTTGCCTGAATTGAAAACATGCAATTTAAAGATTCTTAACAAAATAAATCAACAAACTTACAATCTAAACTCTACCTAGGATTGGGGTAGCAAGAGGACACTTATATTGTAAGCCTTTGTCACACGTCTCTGAAACATTGATTCTGACCAAATACAACATTGATTGATAAATGCCAACGTTGAACATAATCAATGAGTATGTCTTGTTTACGTTGTAGATCTTGCTTATCAATCGACAATAATACTAAATCATCAGAATATACCAATCCGGGCACTTGCTCGTCCCATAGAACTGAAGATTTATATATACCGATAAACTATTAATCTGCATATATATGTTATTTCATTGCAATAAATGTTTCATCCCTTTTCGATGGAGGTCTAAATGAAATATATTCTAAAGCTTCTGAAAAGAAAATAAGTTTGCCAGCAGGATAGTTAAAAACAAATTCCGAATCATTTCCGAGTTCAGTAATTAGATCATACTGGCCAAGTCTACCTTGTTGTGGCGCGTTGATCGCTTATTGTTGCAGGAAAATCCTTTGAGTTTTCTTTCTTCTGTTTCTTCGCTAAGCTAAACGGGACAAGTGAGTGATTACTTTGGGAAAAATAGCTCATTTGTGTATAAATATATGAACAAACATAATTAGAGTCTTTGACATAGTCTGAAATATCAAAATATCTACGGCAGCATCACCGAAGTTAAGGGCCAAGCTAAGAAGATTGAAAATTACTGATCGAAATGATAGTTATAGGCAGTTTTTGCCAAATATCTCCAAAACGGCTATAAGGATTTGGCTGAAAATTTCGCATACATTGGTTCAGATTGTTGTGGTTATTCCAATGCAATTAAAAATCAAATATATTCCTATTTCACCAAGAAATCACTCTTGCAACTTACTGCATTGAACTGTAAGGATGCCTGGGTGCATTACTTGGATAGAAATTTAAAAACGCCCAATAAACGTCCTTTAAATCAATCACAGGAAGATCCTACACGGATAATTGGGAAAGGAATTGAGAATGGCTTCAAAATTGAAAATTTACAAACAGGAAATGAGCACAGGATGTAAATATTGCACTGCCATTTTCTGCAAGTACTTCTTTTACAGCCGAGTTGAATATTCAGTTGGTAAATTTAACCCTTGATTAACGAATACAGCAGACATAGAACCATATTACACGAGTATACACGACGAATATTTGGGGGGTTAATCTACATGTGTGTTTATACAGTGTACTCCCCCCGTTTTACATAAGAATGGAGCACATGGTCATTGAGTTATGACCTGCTACAAGCACAGTGACTTGAGTAGCAGGGGGTGTCTTCGTCGATGTTGTTGTTGTTGTGATTATATATATAATTTTTTTTGCAAGAATATATTTATTTCCCACCTTTTCATACACCACAATGACAGTAGATGTCATAAAAATGCTTTATATACGCCCTAAATCGATCTACATACCCCTCCTCTACTAGATCTCCATCTCTAATAACAAGTGTGGTTACTTAATGTTAAAGCCGTATACCGACTTTCGCCACGAATCCCGGTACAGGGGGTAATTCGGGTGTCTGCAGACAACCAACAGTAAATGGATGAGCAGACGTGAACTATGGTGAAAACTAAACGGGCGTGGAGAATTCCATGAGGTAAGTTCTCCTGCATTCGAAGCTTTTCGGCCTCGATTTCAAAAGTCTTCGGAAGTCTTTTATCAGTTACTGGAAACCAGCCATATCGTGGAGAATGTATTGTGTACCGGGATTCGTGGCGAATTCTTTAACATAGAAGTAACCACACTTGTTATTAGAGATGGAGATCTAGTAGAGGAGGGGTATGTAGATCGATTTAGGGCGTATATAAAGCATTTTTATGACATCTACTGTCATTGTGGTGTATGAAAAGGTGGGAAATAAATATATTCTTGCAAAAAAAATTATATATATAATCACAACAACAACAACATCGACGAAGACACCCCCTGCTACTCAAGTCACTGTGGCTACAAGGTAAACATGCGTTGCGTAGAGTTCTGACCTGTTCTGACATATTTATTCACGCTCATAGAAGAGTATTGCGCTTAACTATCATATTACCAACTATATACAAGCATGATTATTGCCTATACAAACAGTTTTTGGACAAATACAAACCACAATTGATGGGTCGCTTTCCTCCATGTGTTGTTGTTGTGTTGGAGGATTCCACACTTACGCCACACTATCGTCCGCCAGCAATTCGTATCTGATCGAGTATATGAATAGAAATGCCCAGCAAAATAGTACTACAGGTATCAGATACTAAAAATGCAAAAAGAATTTTGCACAAGTAAGAAACGACTATTGTCCTATAGAATGTATTTACTAAATCCATTTACAAAAATTGACAAAAATTAACTTGGAGTGCATGATGCATGGTGACGTAATGGTTCGCTGATTTCCGCAGGAATCGTCGGAAAACCCCGAATGCCATTTAACTCCCAACAACTGAGGCAAACCACCCAGATATATAGTCCCTTCACTAAAGGATAATTATTAATCAATAGACGATTTAATTGATATTATGGCAATCCATTAATAGATACTAAGGGAACATGTAAGGATTTGTTACATTTCGGGATGTTGAATGAATGTTAGATTTCCGGCGCATGTTTATGCAGACATGGTGCTTGACCCAGCCAGTTTGTGACGATGAAAATGGCGGGACGGAGCTTTTGAAAAGAACGTAAAAATACACATGGAAAGAGGTTAATAATCCAACATTTGCTTCATTGTTTCTCCCTTGGCAGGTAGTATTTCACTTGATATAAATGACGATCTTGCTCTGTGTCCAGTTGTCAAGGACGGTAATATCATAATTTTTATTCTGTACTATTAGTAATATTGTAAACAATACAGCGAATATTACCTACCCATAATTCCAAGCGACAAGTAAAGTTAAGAAGATGCCATGGCGGATCATTTGTCACTCATTTCCTGCTTGCAAATTTTCAATTTTGAATCCATTCTCAATTCCTTTCCCAATTATCCGTGTGGGATCTTCTTGTGATTGATTTAAAGGAAGTTTATTGGGCGTTTTTAAATTCCTATCCAAGTAATGCACCCAGGCATCCTTACAGTTCAATGCGGTAAGTTGCAAGGGTGATTTCTTGGTGAAATAGGAATATATTTGATTTCTAATTGCATTGGAATAACCACAACAATCTGAACCAATGTATGCGAAATTTTCATCCAAATCCTTGTAGCCATCTTGGAGATATTTAGCAAACACTGCCTAAGACTATCATTTCGGTCAGTAATTTTGAATCTTCTTAGATTTGCCCTTAAGAGGTTCATGTTGTATGATCTTTCTTTTTCTGTATTTTGCAGGAGCTTATTGCATATAATTTGGAATGGCCAAAAGTGACACAGCGTAATCATGTAATTGTAATGTTTTCACTTTATTCTTGAATCAAAGGCTTGCACTCGCAATATTTAACATTTACACATGCCCAGGATCTAAATGCACTGCACGTACAATGCCATTTTCTTCATACGGCTTTCAGCAGTTTCCATGATGCTCTGTTACAACAGCAATATTCGGTTCACTAACACCTTAAGGCATTTCTAGTGCCATCCATTTTTGGCACTCAAAATATGATAAAATATAACAGAGATACAAGCTTCATCTCCCATGAGTACAGCATGTTAAAACGTTTTTCCAAGTGATTCTTCCATGTCGAAGAGATTTTAGAATGCAACACATTTTTATAAATATTAGCTACCGAACCAAATTATTTAGCATTTACGGTATAATGGAAAATATTTAGAAAATGTGTGTTTGAAATCTTCAAAATTGTTAAAATAGAGACTGCAGTCCATTCATGAAATATGTCTTTGAAATGTGAAAGAGTGACAGGCTGCCTCTGACCAACTAGACTGGCTGAAACTTTTGTAAGGGTTTTGAGAGGCTGGGTATTCTCACAATAATTTGTGGATTCCAGGGGTTACCTGTATTTGCAAGCCCAGTGTCTTGATTCCTTCAACGTTCCATAATTTTTCCCCTCCGCTGTGAACAAATATTTGCATATTAACTTGGGTATGTTCTAGACTGGCAAGAGAGTTTGAGTATCTTAAAGGTTCAGGTGTTTTAACCACCAAAGCGGTCGTTCATTGATTCAGTAAAAGTGTTTCTGTTATTCCATGCCTCCACGTCCCTTCAAACTTGAGTACGGACGTCTGAACTGTTTAACGTGTCTCTCGTTTCTCTGTCTCTTAATTACATGTACATAAATCGATTCTTTTAGACACTTCATATCCGGCTTGTCTCTACGTTCCTTGTGGATATACGTGAACGGAACAACGGTTGATTTTCAAAGGATATAAGCATAATGCGCATGTCAGGATGCCTTTACGTCACTAGTGATCAATGTAACCGCGTGGAATTGGTTTATGGTCAATTCCATGCTACTTGGGACATGAAGCCAACAAATAAAATCTTGAGAATGTGCCACAATGAGATTGTTTTATAATGGTGATACAGTATAGAGGTAAAATCTAAAAATTCAGTAAGATTGCCGCAGAATTTTCCAACCTGGGGTGTTTTGAAGTTCCAGGATCAAATTTTCTTATTTTTGCTTTCAATTATCTCACAAAATTGGTTAGATTTTATTACCATTGTTTAGCTGCAGAATGGAGGATTTCTTTTTTTATTTACATTAATGGTTATTGGTGTCTTTAAAAATCATTAAAAAAATCAGCAGGTATTTGTAAATATTGTCACACGTTGTAAGTTTTGCATGGAGTCACAGTTATGTAACACGAGTGACGATAAATGCTACTTTTTCTTTTATTAGACAAAAAACTTCAAGCTTATTTGAGCTACTTCTATCAGTACTTCTGTCAGTTGTCATGAACATATGGCCATAGTTTTGACTTCCTACACCATGTGACTTCTTCCAGTGGTAGCGCCAAATCTAGTAACGCGAGTGACAATGTAACGCGAGTGACGGAGTGTAACGCGAGTGACGCTATCTGGTGGAAGTTACTATTTTCAAATTCCAATTTTTATTAAGTCATGACATGCTGGATAGGGTGTGACAGAAATATAAATACTTTAAACATGTGAGTACATGTATTTATGCCAAAGAAAAATACCCAGAATTCGTGTGACCTTGCTCACATTGCATGTGCTTCCTGTCGTCTGTTATTTGGTTATCAATACATCTCAAATTGCATCCAACTTTGAATTGTGTGGTCCACCATTTGAAATAGCATTCAACTAAATTCCATGGAATTATTCAGGCATATTTGCAAACATAGCTGAAAATTCACTTGGGTTAGTTAAAAAGCCAGCATTCGACCAAGGGACATATTTCGGAATTTTGGCAATTCCTTCACCTGTTGGTTATTTTAAATTTCATGGTTGACCAACCGATATTAGTGAGTTTATATGCAGTTGCATCGTAATTGAATTAACTAGGGAGTTATTCCAATTTATAATATCTGTATTACAACCTGGGTGATATTGCAGCTGCTTTATTGAAAGTTTTTCATGCATATGCTTTCTCAATATAAATACGTACATTTTATGGGGGGTTTTTTCTCCAGTTTTACATTTTTTAATATCTAATAGTACTCTATTCTCATAGTTTAAATTTTCTGTTAAAATGACAACATGTACCTTAATTTTTTTTTGAAAAAAATAAATGTTTTATTTATTTGACATAATTGTCTGGTTTGTATTTTCGATTTCAAACATACCTTTTGGAATTACTTTTAATTATTTATCAAACGATATTCATCATGGGAGGTCTTTTTCAGTCCAGACTCATCTGAAATTCGAGTTTGATGGTCTGACCAGTCATTTAGGTCTCGGAATGTGGCATCTCATGTTCAAATGTTAGCAGTGTTGTGATTTACAATGTCTCACGTAAAACAGTTTGTTTTACACCCTCACTATTAAAAATTCAAAGTGCTTCACTGCACTAATTGACTAAAGGGACTATGCATGTGTATAGTGGCTGGGAGACGATTCTTGAAAAATAATCTGCAGTTGGGACAATACTATGATGTCACAGGTGTCGTTAAATGACTCGGATATTCCCTTACCGAAATAATATTCTTCTGGCACACTGGTTGCGGCAAGCTTGCCGCAAACTTTCTGGCAACCTCACCGCACACAGTGTGCCGGAGAGTTTGCGGCAACCTTGCCGCAACAGAGTTTTTCACATGCAAATGAGCTTTCCGGCACACTATACAGATTGCGGCAAGCTGGCCGCAAACTGCTTATGTATTCCGGCAGCCTTCCGGCACACTCTTCCGGCAGTCTTCCAGCACACTCTTCAGGCAGCCTTCTGGCGCACTCTTCTGGCAACCTCACCGCGCACTCTTCCGGCAACCTCACCGCGCACTCTTCTGGCAACCTCACTGCGCACTCTTCCGGCAACCTCACCGCACACTCTTCCGGCAACCTCACCACGCACTCTTCCGGCAACCTCACTGCGCACTCTTCCAGCAGCCTTCTGGCGCACTCTTCCAATAACTTCTGGGCTTATCAATATTTTCATGGTGGTGGTCAGAATGACATCATCCTGACCTCCACATGAATGGTACAAATCACCCCACTCAAACTGTCGTACATAAGATCTGTCATGCAATGAAATCTAAACAGACAATGAATGAATGAAAGAACACAATGATCAACATGGCAGAGAAAACTACAAGTTGTCTACAAAATTACTGGACTGGCCTAAACCATAATCAAACTGTTACTTTGTATTCAAACAGACATACCATACAAATCTGTATCATGTATGACCAGCAAATAGTATAAATTATGCAGGCCTAAGTTAGCAGGAACAACTCCTCATGGCTGCAAACATATTCTCCAACCATTCTCACCAACTGCCAGATTTGAAAGTCCTGAACCAAATTACATATGTATTCATGTGCACCAAAAGTAGTCCAATGATAGGAAAGGTTAGTACTAGGTACATTAGAATCTTGCAATGAAATTCTGTCTCGGAATTAATTGTTCATTCTGAGAACATTCCCCTAATAACTATAACTTCAACTATGTCGTACAGTGTGGTACAATAATTTTGTATAGTTCCTTCTGTGATGTGTTCCTACACTGGTACAGTTTGGATAGTTTCCTATCCAGATTGAAAATTAGGGGTCAAAAGTTAACTGGGTTAACTAATAACAGCTGGTAAATCTCCGTGCAGCCCATTCCATACAGAGTGTGCCGGTAGTGGCATACTCTGATTCCGGCACACTCACGGCGCACTGTGCGCCGCTACCGGCCCACAGTTTGGCTCTGGCACACCGTCTGCACACTGTGCGCCGCTAGCGGCACACTTTTATCTTCTTCTGGCGAACCCTCCGCATACTGTTTGCCAGTACCGGCACACTGTGGAATCACCAACTGAGACTGCCGCTTGCGGCATACTCTCCCCAACAGTTCTGGCGCACTGATCAGGTTGCGGCCAGCTTGCCGCAAACTTGCGGCAACCTTGCCGCAAGCTGCAGATTTCGGTAAGGGTTGGTACTCTCCATGTGAAGGATTGGTGTCGGGTGAAGTATGACCAAGATGTGTACCCTGGTGAAATAATCAGTATCGTCGAGAACGAGCATTTCATATCCGTGATGATCCGTACAGGAGCCGGCAATACCTGGAAGTGGCCTACACCCTGTGATTCTGTTTATCACCACGGGGAACAAATTGTTAGAAAGTTAGATGGTCCACTTCTTTCAAACAATTGCTCGTCTTTCACATTTCCAGAACTTCCTTAAGCATGTTAAATGCATGTACTTTTCTGAGATAAACATAAAGTGTACAAAGTTCTGTTCAGTTATACTGTATCTGAGATCAGTTTTTATGGCATAACATACTTTTAAGATTTTGTGGTGTTTAATGTTCACTAACATTCAAACTTTGGTATCCTCAACTGAGAGGTAACGCGAGTGACGTAACGCGAGTGACGAGACATTGAAGTTATTCGAGCAAGCTGTTACACATTGGAACAACTTAGTGGACTCCTAATTGCATTGTCATTTCAAGAGGCCTACAGGGTACTCACTCCATTAATTTGTCATCTGTGTGTAAAGGCTTGAGCTTAATTCAAGACTGAAGTTATGGCTAACATTTCCTTGTCCTTTTTGCTGTAACGCGAGTGACGAGTACGCAAATTGGAATTAAGTAAAAGTTTTAAATGCAATTACAGCACTTTAAATTTGTATGAATACTTTGGGGCCTAAGTTGTCTTTATGCATTATGTGTGCATGTATACTTTCTTTGTTGGAGGCAGGTGGGGTATAATATAACCAATATGGTGAAAAAATGTAACGCGAGTGACGTGGAATTGACCTTATGGGTAATGATAACTTCCGGTCTTATACACCCGTCTATAGACGAGGTGGGATATTTTGATCAAGATTTCTGTCTGTATGTTAACTTATGTAGTGTATGTAAGCTGTGAGATATCTACAGTTCCATATGCCAAAACGTTAAAGATCATTAAATCATTTAAAACTGCTTTGCCCGTCTGTCTGTCCACCTTGATGGATTATTGCCAGGCTTTCCAACACCATATAACATATATGCCACGAGCGATGAAGTGGAAGCCTATTGAAAATGACTGACCTTTATCTATTTTATCATTGTCAAATCCTAGTACTGGTGATATCATTTGAAGGATTACATTCTGTGGTCTTCAGTGTGTAACTGGTGATTAACTGGAAAGCTTCCCAATTTGACTGACCAGTTCTCGTATGTATTAAAATACCAGCATCATACATTATCAACATCTCAATGGAGAATGGTCTGTTCTCAATTACCGCCTCGAGATGTCCGCTGTTGGTTCTGAGCAAATGTTTCCACAAACCACAGAAGAACAGTTCCCCCGTGCTCATGTTGCGCATGAGTTAAGGTAGATTATTGGTAGGTCTTATTGGTATTGGTAGCAGTGAAGGATATATATCCACCTTCACTGGATTTGAAGGAAACTACAGATAGCCCTACAGGCACATTTTATTTAGATCTCTACCTCTATAAAAATGAAGCGGGCATTGTCTCTCGTCGACTTTATGACAAAAGAGATGATTACAATTTCGACATCGTAAACTATCCCTATCTGGATAGTAATATTCCAGTGGGACCTGCATATGGCGTATACATATCTCGCTTAGTAGCATTTGCTAGATCCTGTGTTAAATGTGATGATTTTAATCAATGTCACAAAACATTGTTGCAGAAACTTATAAAATAAGGCTATTCCACCAAGCGCCTCCACTCAAAGTTTCTCAAATTTGGCGATACATATCGCATGCTGATAGCAAAGTACGAACGTAGCGTGCAAGATCTATGGCGCTACGTTTCGTAACTTGTGTCTAATTCCGCTTAACCCGGGGCTAGGGGTCGTATGATCCCATGTACTTCAAGATCCTAATGGTGCTCATATGAACAGTCACAATCAAAGCGTGACTGAGATACATCTTTTTTAGATGACGACTCTATAACGAATATTATGGATTAAGAATACTGATCAGCGATACGGATTTGATATTTTTGGAACATCATGATGTCTTGCCGGCATCATTGAAAACTGTTGACCGCTTCTCTCTTGCAGGAAACAAGCATATGTTTATGTATACTATGATTGTCTTTTTGAATTTGGTGCTAATACTGTTATATGGAAAATGGAATAGGTCTTTGGATTATGGACGCGGATATTCTCTAATGGACGACGGCTGGATTATGAATGACGGACTAGACGCTTGTAATTCGTCTGACCAAACATCTGACTGTATTTCTCTGTCCATATATATAGAATATGGACAGAAAATTCACGTAGTGTTACATGTTTCGAGCGGAAAGAAAAATAATTGTTAAAAAGGGTATTGTGTCTTTTCAGACAAGGCCGCATTAGTTTCATAGGGAAAAGAAATGGAACATGTATCAGTAAAACGGGAGGATGTTGACCAAACGGACGAATCCGTGATAAAGGACGAATTATGGAGCCAAAGAACCAAGAATATGTCTTTGAAGGAGGGATTGGGGATCCAAGCTGGGATACACAACCATGTAACAATAAAAGAAGAACCCGTAGTCGAGTTTGATGTACATGCAAATAGCCAGCCACTACAGAAGATCCTTATACATAGACCGATTAAACAAGTAAGTAATACCCGGTGTATCCCGTGTATGTTATATACAACAGCTATAGCAAAGGTGACAACTCTTGCAAACATACATTATCTTGTCAAATATTGACCACGAAGAAGACCGTGACATACTGATTTGTCAAAACTACACAAGGATATAGTAAATTGAATCGCATCTCAAATATTGAGAAACTATCCCGCACACGTTCAAGTGTTACATATTCTTATAAGTTTGACGCATTCACTATATCCAGTGGATAATTCATGTTGGAAGTCTTTGTGCAGCTGAAAAGGCACAAGTCTAAGACACATTGTTGTTCCCAGACTTGGCTAGTGTATGCATTGTCTCGTGATCCTTACATGGAGTATGAACCCTATATCCCTTAAACAACCACCCACTCACCTCGCCTAGTAACATAAGTAGCTCCAGAAAAATGTACATAAAATAGCCAAGGTCAAGCTTGGATAAGTGACCGGGCACTACTGGCTGGGCTGATAAGTGTCCAGGATAAAAGGAACTGTGAGCAGCCTCGTGGCCTGGCACATGCAGGCACCGTCTTGATATGAGAGAAACATAACCGAAAAAGACGTTAAATCGTACTCACCCACCCACTCATGTAAAATAGCCATTTCTTTCCATGGATAATAGCTTACGGTGGTATATTACTGATTCTTAAAACATTACGTTGACCTTGTCAGATAGTCCAGTCATGATAACTAGACTGATTGTTTTGATCTTCCAGGAGTGTCCGGGCACAGGCAGTGATACCGAACAGACCAGAATTGAGTATGATACAACTCCGGTGGAAAAACCTTTTCCTGTGAACCTGTATCGGGTCAATAATGTATGCAGAAATTATACTCTGCTGAACACTAGCTGTTCCAGCCCAGACACCAGCTCTTTGACACATGTCCTAGAAACCCAAAACGCAGACCAGATCAGTGATAAGCTAGACCATGAGAGAACAAATACCTGCGAAAATCCATACAATTGCTTAATTTGTCCCTATAGTTGTACCAAGAAAAGTAATATGCAGAGACATCAGAGAACTCATACTGGTGAAAAACAATACATATGTTCTATATGCCCGTACAGCTGCTCCGATAAAAGCAGTCTGCAAGCGCATCAGAGCGCTCATACTGGTGAAAAGCCATACATATGTTCTATATGCCCGTACAGCTGCTCCAATAAAAGCCGTCTGCAAACACATCAGAGAACTCATACTGGTGAAAAGCCATTCATATGTTCTATATGCGCGTACAGCTCCTCTTATAAATGCCATCTGCAAACACATCAGAGAACTCATACTGGTGAAAAGCCATACTTATGTTCTATATGCCCGTTCAGCTGCTCCGATAAAAGCAGTCTGCAAAAACATCAGAGAACTCATACTGGTGAAAAGCCATACATATGTTCTATATGCCCGTACAGCTGCTCCGATAAAGGCAGTCTGAATAAACATCAGAGAATTCATACTGGTGAAAAGCCATACATATGTTCTATATGCCCGTACAGCTGCTCCGTTAAAAGCAATCTGCACAAACATCAGAGAACTCATACTGGTGAAAAGCCATACAAATGCTCAGTGTGTGCGTATAGTTGTACACAGAAAAATCATCTGGAGACACATCGGAGAACTCACACTGGTGAAAAGTCATACAAATGTCTATCGTGTCCATATAGCTGTGCCCGGAAAGATATTCTCATTTACCATGAGAGAACACATACCGGCGAAAAGCCATACAAATGTCTATCGTGTTCATATAGCTGTGCCCGGAAAGACCTTCTCATTCACCACGAGAGAACACATACCGGCGAAAAGCCATACAAATGTTCATTATGTCCGAAAAGTTATGCACATACAAATAATCTGAAGAGACATCAGATAACTCATACTAGTGTTTAGCCATACATGGGTTCAATATGCCCGTATAGCTTTTCCAAGAAAAGATCTAAAAAGAGATCATGCCGTCATAAGGATAGCGATCAATACTGAAAAGCTGGTGATTCCATCCGCACCAGTGTGTAGTGAAAAGTTTCACTGATGAAAATACATATTGATGGTCAGTGTGTCAGGATAGCTGTGTAATGAAAGGCCATCGGACCGAACATGGATAGCTCACCGTGATGAATGTCCAGCCGGATGACATTATGAAATTTGATAAATGCGAGTTAAGTATCTTTGAAAAAAAAGATGAGATGGTTCCCACTGGTCATAAAATAAGAGAGAATGCATGATGAATAGCCAAGATCGTCGTATATATATGTCCGTATTGCTTTGTTATGAAGGGTCTTACCTGAGGAAAGGTAACTGATACCGTAAACACCCTTCTCTGTATTAGTTCCATAGAATTAAGTTCCAGAAATGACCAGGTAACTTGTTATACTGTTCTTTAGTTACTCATTATTATAGAGCATTTCCACAAAGTGTATGCTCTTATGTTCTCTTGAGAAACGGCTCCGCCGGATCCGTCGCCGCCACGTCTTTGAACGTGAATATTTCTGAAACAGTTGAACATTTTCGGGTCAGACTTTGTGTGCTTACCCCTTAGGCCGGGAAAATTTGTCTGATTGTGTTTTGATAGCCTCTGTTCACCACTAGGTGACGCTTTAGTCAGAGCATATGAAAACCTCTCAGGATTTCGTCTGAACGACTTTTTTTCCATTATATGCCATCTCCCTTGGGCTTTAGATTTCACCTGCTTGTTTTTCGTGGTATTTGGTCTTTACGTGGTGGCGCTATGGACATGAATGCAGGTAAACCTGTGTAACATGATATCTTCAGATTGGTTATCTGTGAGGAGATTATTGTCACCGAATATTTTTTCAGTATACTAGAAAACAATGTGCCTAGGCAACTAGATATTGTAATGTCTCTATAGTACTGTGATTCTAATTTATCCTCCCCCTTATGTAATTGTTTCAGTTCAAGAATCCTAGATTATCCCACTGTTGTATACATTGTCGAAAGGTTTAACGAGGGGTGACAATGTGAGGTCTTGGCCATATTTTAACATTTCATTAGATATGTAGTCAAGACCATAGGTTTTTCAGTGCATGTGTGTTTTCTTATTATCTCGCCTTACGAAGTAAAGGGGAGATATTGTGAGGGGGGAAAGAGGATGTCGTCGTCGGTGTCGGTGTCGGTGTCCCCTGCCTGGAAATGAATGGGTTTTTGGTTTAGCAAGTTAAAAAAAAATCTAGAAAAATTAGAAAAAATATAAAAAAATATAAAAAATATGGGGGGTGGGTATGCCACCTGGGGGTACTACCCCTGGGGTACTCTAATGTTAAAATCCCTATGAATGAGTTTTGCGTTTAGCTGAAGTGCACATGTACATCTGTACTTGGAAAGTTTCTTGCAGTTGTCAGCTGTCATTGGATGATTATGAAACTTGGTACACATGTTTCTTATGATAAGAGGATGTACCTGTGCTGTTTTTGGGAGGAAATATTAATTTTTCTCAAAATTATGGGAAATGAAGAGTTTTCTGTTTAGGTAAATTGTACATGTAGGCCTCTACATGTATACATATACATCTACATGGTAACTTTGCTCCAGTTGTCAGCTGTCATTGGATGATTATGAAACTTGGTACACATGTTTCTTATAATTAGAGGATGTACCTGTGCTATTTTTGACAAGAAATATTAAATTTTCTCCAAATTATGAGAAATGAAGAGTTTTCTGTTTAGGTAAATTGTACATATACATGTCCATGGTCAGTTTGCTCCAGTTGTCAGCTGTCATTGGATGATTATGAAACTTGGTACACATGTTTCTTATGATAAGAGGATGTACCTGTGCTATTTTTGAGAAGAAATATTAATTTTTATCAAAATTATGGCAAATGAAGAGTTTTCTGTTTACTTAAAGGAATAGAAAACATATGGTCAAAGCATATTCCATACGGAAGAGTAATGTCCCCAGTGTCCAAAAAGCATAACAATTATTTTTTGCGATTTTTTTCAACCCGATAAATCCGCAATTAAATATCGCATTGCTGTAGTTCATGCGTGCCGCCATCTTGGTGAAGTCGGCCGAATGTTGTGACGTCAACTGGCTCCTACGCTCTTTTGTGTGGAGGGGAAAAAAAGACGAAGAAAAATGGCGGACCAAGTGGAAGTGGAAGGTGACAGAAAATAACAGCTGTTTTTTTGTGTGGGTTGTTGTTAACTACTTCAATTTGATGTGCATCTTTTGTTTCAACTTTCAGACAACCATATGTGTCTCATTAACAATGGTGACTTCCGATTACTATGCCTCACTCCAGTGGTGCTAAGAAATGTTCTGGTTGGTTTGAACAACATTCGGGCAGATCACTGGGTTGTCAATCCACCCAACAACAGGTAAGACGATGAAACTGTTAGTCTGGTTAAAAAAATGTTTCCTGTTTAGCATCACCACCCACCCTGAAATATTTGCCCGTGCTAAATTTTATTTTTTCCGCTCAGTTTTGGAGTCGACTCTCCGAGACTGAAATCCAGCGACTTAATGTACATTTTATTTTATTGAGAATTCTACCTAAGGCTGGTTAAAAAAAACTTACTGTTTAGCCTCACCGCCCTCCCCCAAAATATTTGCCCTCTCCAAATTTTATTTTTTATTATTTTTTTTGTCATTTTTGGAGTCGTCTCTCTGAGACCAAGTCAAGCGACTTAGGTAGAATTCTCAATAAAATAAAATGTACTCAAATTTAACGAAACTAGATCCAGATACAAGCCGAACGATTTTTTTCTGTTCAATAAACTAGTCATTTTCAGGGCCACTCAAAATTTACCATCATCCCTCGAGGTGTATAGGACTATATTGGCTAATTTATAGGACTGTCCACTCTACGAAAGCCTGATCATGGATCTGAATCGCTCAGCCTCATTTATTGTATCACAACATACCCTAATTAACAAATTTAATAACAAGAGTTTGAACGAAATATACATGAAGTGTGTTTGTAGGCTATAGCATGTCATTTAGTCCAAGTGTCATATTCTGCCACCAGAATATCGCACCAAAAATTCGCAATTCTGTTTGAATAAGAGTAACCGCCCTCCCTACCCAGATTTTTTCCAAAAAATGATGCTAAACAAGAAATTAATTTTATCCCGCCTTAGGTTAAAGAAAATACCTGGGTCAAGGTTTTAAGTTTTAGAGATCGCTTTTCGTCTTTCCTTAGTTCGGGCTACCCGATATTACAGATGATACATTTGTCATAAACCATGGCGCGAACATTCAGATGTTATGCATCTGTCACTTGCCCATTGCAGTCAAAACATCCATTTGATACTTGTTCATTACTGGGGTCAAGGGCCAAATCATTAGCTTTCGCCCAAGATATTTAGGTCCTGAACATTCGTCAGGCTGATGTTGAAAAGAAATGGTAGGCTTCTAAACCGAGGCAAGATCAAGCGAGAGCATCAACATTGACTTGGTGTTCGAAGATGGTTTGACGGGACCGATAGTGATACAACGTACTGTTGCCATGCACTCAATGGACAATACTTGTAGCGCTGTAAATACAAATGTATTAGCCAACCATAATTTATTTGAACTTTCCATGGTATATATTGCTCACGACGGATGAGGAGCATCTGTGGAGTTGTCATTCAACTCTTAATATTAAAAGTTGTACTGTGGATATTTTCAGTGGTCTACGTTATGCTGCATACAGACAGTTGACATGGTGGGTCCATGGAAAACTTGGACCTGGACGAAGGAGAACCATACCTGCTTGTGCCACCCATGCAATACGGCAAGCATTCCCTAAGGCTCCAGAGGAACAATACACAGGATATCATTCTGGAGAGGATGAAAGTGAAGAGGACTGAACAATTATGTTTGCAGACTTTTTTTTATTATGTTTACCATAATATCGTGAAAATGTACATTGTGTGTATATATACAAATAGATATAAAGCAGAGATCTGTACAGTACACAAAGGAGTTCGTTTCATTTGAAATAAAGGTATTTCCCTTCTTAAAAGTCTGAAAAATTGAAGGGTATCAATCACTCGTCAAACAAAGAAAACCCATCTAATCAGTAAACATGTCCTCCAGGATACACCCTATTCATGAATGTTGAAGGTTTTTTTTATACATTTATCACAAATCCAACCTATTTTGGCAAGTTCTCTAGCCAAAGCTACAAGTACATGTAAAGCTGTCATTTTCCATATTTTTCGTACTATCACGATCATTCGGGATTATTCATGCTCTTTCACGCAGCTCTGACCTTGTATTTATTGCGATACATATACACAAATAGTTGGCTTATTTAAATCTTCCAAAATCAGGGTTCCCAGCTTTTCATGGAAACAAAATTCCCTGATTTTTCCCCCGATTAATTTCCCAAAATCCTGAGAAATATTCCCCCCAGGAGACGGTTGTAGATCAGAATTCATAGTCACATTGCGTGCAGTTATGAAAGAATTTGTCCTGATGAGAGTTCAAGCTATGCTAGATAAGCCCTCAATGAGGTGTTGAGAAGGAAAATGTGCATACCTGGTGTCAACATAGGCAGCCACATGCGACTCCTCTCTTTCCTACTCAATTTCCCTGAGTTTTCCCTGATGTTGGCTATTTTTCTCAAATTTCTCTTTCCTGACTGGAAAATTGTTTTCCCTGATTTCCCCGAGTGGCTGGGAACCCTGCAAAATAACGCGACGGAGTTGGAAGTGTCCAAACTAAATTGTACTGTTTCTTCTTTACTACCTTGTCCCAGTAATGAGTACAGGCATAGTATAAAACTAACCCGAGTAAGCCGCACCCCAGTCAGACTGGTGAAGCTCAGGTCTTTTTGCATATCAGCACATTAAAAGTCCTCGTCAATCCATATTTAAAAAAGATAGAATGGTAAAATCCCTATAGTTTGGTCATTATATCCCTATATTTGCCCTATATTTTGGCCATAGTTCAATGAGCAGGTCCTGGTTGATGGGTAACCTGCAGTTGTAGGTTTCCCAAGGAAATGTCACAAAATGTGACATCCTGGATAACGGTCACAAGCTTTCCATAGCAAGACTAAAAACAGTGGTTCATTTTTATCCCTCGGGCAAATTTTGCCCAAAGGGTATTGTAGTCAGCGCTGTCTGTCTGTCCGTCTGTATCTCAAGAAGGATTATAGCCAGGCATTGTAATTCATACCATGTATGTATTTGGTTAAGGGTCAGAAGCCTATTGAAAATGACTGACCTTGACATTTTATCAAGGTCAAATTCTGATATTTGCTATAATTTTTGAAGGACTAAAGCTAGTCTTCAAATTCATATTACATATGCAACTGGTGATTGATTAGAAGCCTATCCCAGTAAAATGACATTGACGTATTTTTTTTAGGTCAAATACTATTTATCATGATATAACGTGAAGAAATATAGCTAGGCTTTCAAAACTGAAACTATGTATACATCTGGCCATGGTTCAGATGTGTGCTGAAGAGATATATTTATATAGAAGAGTATATTTAGAGCTAAGAATTTGCTCCTGCTCTACCATAAACTCAGCACAAAATGTTTCCCATCAGTTAAGGCCTTGGCAAATGCTGACCTGGCTCAAGATGAATTTCTAAGATGAGAGAGAGAGAATTAAGATTTAACATCACGTTTTCTAGGATGAGAGAAATCCAGTCCACCTAACTGCATCAGATTTTTGCAAACCTACATATGTTCTAAAAATGCATTTTATGCGATGCAGGATTGTTGAGTGAAGACAATAACTGCTAACCGAGGGGTATTGGAGCCCATTGGGCTATTTTCAAGGAGAGCGATCACCCTCCTGTAAACTACCACTCATCTCTGTTTGACTTTGAGGAGAGTAAAATACAGCTTCTCCCATGTTAACCTGTGTAGTGTATGAAATCACAGGTAATCACTTTGACTTATGGATCATGGTCCTGGAAATGTCCGAGGAGGGCACATCCCACCAGCTTTTCTCAAAGACAGCACTGTTACCATGGTTAAAGTCCAGTACACACAGAGCAATTTTCTTGGGTAAAAAAAAAATCATCCAATCACAAGCAATATCCCTAGTTTGCAGGAATGACACAGTGCAATAAAAGTTTAAATTAAAGCATAACATTAATGAGGGCCTTGGTAGAAGCAGGAATTATTTGCTGGTGCTGCAATCCATATTTCTCTTCCTTTATTTACATCATTCAATCAACTGATCCTTACTTCTAGGTATGCAGAAAAATAAATATGACCAGATCTTTTTACTGCACCCTAACTTTGCCCAGCCAGGATTTTGTTTGATCAGTAATGATTATCTCCCCCCCTCCAAGAACGGTGTCACATGATGACTTCCAGGTCGCAATACCGACCCCGAAGGGATGCAGTTTGTCAGAGATGGTTCCATTCCCATCTCCTACTGACAACTACACCCCTCCAAGGGCCGATATCCCACCCCGGTGGGCTAGGTCGTTGGTGTGAGTGGGAGAATGGCCCATTCCAGTCCCCTGACCGCCGAGCTGCACAACGGAGTGGGGGCAGCCAAGAAGTCAACCATGCACTACTGACGGAGCGAAGATGTACTATCACTTGTAAAAGTTAAACACCGCTATCATGGCCAGTTCACATGTTTGCGAATTACTGGAATCTGGATTTGAACTTTTCTTCAAGTTCTCTCTTGTCTGGTTTCGGCACCTTGGCCACATTCCGAGGTAGTTCGGCTGGACGGTCAAATCCCCTCAACTGCACTTTATCCCGGTGGACCTCATAAATTCTCTTCATAATCGCTCCCATGTGGTCAGATTTGGCCTTCCCATACCGGTTTTTCAAGACATAGATCTTCCTTCTCTTGGAGTAAACAACAGAAGTAGCAGGCTTTCCGGACTTGTCTTTCTTCTGCTCCCTTCTAGTGTTGTTCCAGTCGATGGCAGCGAGCATCAGCCTCGCGGACATTGCTATCAAAGAGAATACAGAAATCATTCAAACTTTACATTGTACAAAAATGGAATCCAAACGATGCTTATGTACACTTTGAACATAAATATGATATACAGGGCACGAGTATGACGGACAGAAGGGAGAAGAAGGGTTGTCTGATTGATACACAGTTGCCTGGACTGTGGGATATTGGATGGTCGATGTCTACGTATAATTTTATTTCAATAAATCATGAAAATTAATAATATTTTTTATTTTTAACTCGATTTTTTTTTTTAAATATTTTTTTTAAGTGTATTTCTCTTTCATCTTTGGCTCAATTGAAGTCATTCCTTATAATGTCATGCTAGCTGAGTTACTACAGTTTTTAATTATCCACCATACCCTGTCCTCTGACATAGAATACAATTGGGAATAGAACCACTCAACATGGTCATTTAAAAACCTTCTCAGAAAAAAAACCCCTAAAGCCTACCTTTCCAAATGCCATTCGTTTATTACTTCCCAAGTGGACCAACCTTTGGAATATATACGCTTTGAATATCTAAACCTCCCTCGAGGAGAGAAATTCATTCTTCGGGCCAAAACATGGCTTTTCAAACTTCCGGCCAAAAACACTTCCGGTCGGAATTTTATAGAACCAGGCTATACAATATTATCAGCGACGATTGGTCGAAATTATCCCCTAAAGTCAGGGGCAGATAATCCAGTGGGCGGGGATAGGGGATAATTTTGACCAATCGTCGCCGATATTATTGTATAACCCGGTCCTTAAAATTCTGACGGAAGTGTTTTTGGCCAGAGAGCTGGCTAAGAGCTTGAAAAGCCGTGTTTTGGCGCGAAGAATGAATTTCTCTCCTAAAGGGGAGGTTCAGATATTCAAAGCGTATATATTCCGACGGTTGGTCCACTTGGGATGTAAAAAACGAATGGCATTTGGAAAGGTAGGCTTTCGTGTTTTTTGTTGAGAATGTTTTGAAATGACCGTGTTGAGCGGTTCTATTCCCAACTTGTCTTTTATTCTATGTCATAGAGGACAGGGTATGGTACATAATTGAAGACTGTAGTAACTCGGCTTGACATTATAGGGAATGTCTCTAATTGAGCCAAAGATGAAAGAGAAATACACTATAAAAAATATATATATTTATTACTTTTCATAATTTATTGAACAAATTATATGTAGACATCGACCATTCAATATCCCACAGGCCAGGCAACTGTGGATTGATACTGTTTCAGTGAGCCAAGTAGAGCTGAATCAATATATCTAGAGAGAAGTCTGAATCCAGTCATTTGCTTAATCAGTTATGGCTTATAAGTTAGCCATATCCAAAAATAGTAAGATGGGACATCCCATGTTTAAACATGGCCTAGACAACATTTGGTGGTATGATATATGCAAAATGTTAGTTACCATCATAATGGAAGTGTTGTCTCTTTTGACAGTATTTCAACAACATACTGTGAAAAATTTCCAGCTCGCCTGTGTGGCAGAACTTTGTTAGGTGATTCATGGCATTGAGAAGCCTTGTATTTGTCACAATTTTCTTCAAAGCAACAAAAGCTGGAGACTTGGGTTTCAGCCATTTTGTTGCTTTTTTGTCAGCTGTTGAGAGAGTTGGATGTGCACACTTGTGGAACTTTTTGTTTCCGGACCATTTGTGGTTGTTGGTCACATGGTGCAACACCGAGAGCCATTTTTCTCTGAAATTAAAATGAGAACTTGTTTTTATTCGGTATCTCACACAATACACAAAAAACGTCCACTCAAAAGTTACATAATGATTATATTAGATGTACCAGTGACAAATATTATGTAAGCTAAATAACAAATGCTGATAAAAATCTATGTAAAGTCCTCATATTCTCGAGTTTCTATTGATTGTGGATGAACTACTTATATTGGCTGTAACTCACTACTTGACAAACCAGTCAACCTCAGCTGAGACAAAGCAACCTGTGACATATGTGTACAGTAGATTTTGTTCAGATCAACACCCCAGGGGGTGATCATGGGAATCTGCCATCTTTAGAAATTATTACATAACTCTAGCTGATTATAGATACCCTGAACACATAAGACAGCTTGATCTCTGAGGCTTAAGATACAGTTCTGGCTTAAAATGTATGCTAAACAGTGAAATGAGACTTTGGACATTTGTAGTTAAGATTAATTAGTTCTCTAACTACTGGAAGTGGTCACAAAGAGGTCCCACACTATCTGATTATTGTATATTCTAGACTGCTGGTTCAAAACCAGCAGACAACCATGACATAAGATGAAAGATACTTGTGTTTGTAAACCATATTTAGTATCCACAAAGTACACACTGTTCCTATTAATTTCTGAAGAATAATCTGCAACAATCTAATCCACTAGTTTAGGTGTGCTTGTCATGCAATACATTTCCACTACATTAAGTGATCAAGTGCTGTCAATTCAATGGCAGGGCAGAGACAAAAGTTGTCAAGTTTG
>JAVTVY010050401.1:0-25904 GCA_036873755.1 Hanleya hanleyi
GCCATAGCACTAACAAATAATTATAGACTCCCATCGATATGATATGGTAAATATGATAGTTTCCCCGGAGAAATGGTTCTGTACACTCTGTAATTCGGGTCATGTTGAAGCTGAATTTCACTTTATCATGGAATGTAGTCTGTATTCAACCCTTAGGTATCAGTTCTTGTCTGCTGTTGAAAGCAGCAACAAAGTATTTATACAGCTTAGTCCTCAAAACAAATTTATATGCCTGTTATCTTGTGAAGATGTTGATGTCATGAAAGCTCTTGGCAAATTTGTCCATGAAGGAATGGAGCTTCGTAAAACAAAAGTGTAGCTTATAACAAGAGTAGACTGTATAGGTCTAAATATCTTTATTCAAACGCCCATGGAACATTCTCCCATAATTCTGTACATTAAGACAGTTTTTGTACAGTATATACATGAATCGGTATCCAGTTTGATTCCCCTTGTGAATTCAATGTGTTTTTTTTCTTTAAAGTTGAATCACAAGGGTTTTTTTTAAAAATTTCATGTTGTATTAATGGTAATTCCATTACGTGGGTTCCTGTCTCGCTATGACCATATTACGGTCACAGGGAATTATTTCTGGTTTGTTTAGCTGATGTCTCATTCATTGTAAATCAATACAGGGGTTATCTCCCGTGTAGTAAATTGTATCTGCCCTGATTGGGCACTGTGATCAGCATAATAAAAACCTTACCTTACCCTACCCACCCAGGGAGCTCCAGAAAAGATTCATTCAAACAAACAAACAAACGATAAAATAATAGCAGTTTTCAACAGTTTTACAAATAACCCGCGCTATATATTAACACAGACCCTCCAAAGACCCAAAAGCCCCGTATGACAATGTTATATTCAATACAGTGCCATTTACCTACACAAGGAAAATGGTGAACTCTCAGTTTAATTGTCCTAGCACTAAAAAATAATTATTAATTATACTCCCACCCAGAAAGCTCCAGAAAAGATTAATTCGAACAAACAAACAAGAAAATAATAACAGTTGTCAACAGTTTACAAATAGTCCGCGATATATATCAACAGTGCCTTCAAGGAACCAAAAGCCCCGTATGATTGTGTTACATTCAATAGAGCGCCATCTACCTACACAAGGAAAATGGTGATCTAGGTCGACCCAAATAGGCTGACCAAGACAAACAAAAAACCGCCGCGAACAGCGCAAATCTGACGAATCTACTCAAAATTTCACCACAAAAAAAAACCGGAATACCAGCTTAAACCCCCAGAACTACTCAAAATAACAGCGACGAAATTGTACGCGCAAATCACTCAGTCGGACTACATCCGGGAACCAGTTTTCCAACAAAAACTGGACGATCTGAAAAAATTTGTAATGAAAGATTTTTCTACAAATTACACAATTCGATAAATAATTGAGATACACATAATTATTATGAATCACTACCACATCACTACATCTGAGGAAGGAAATGAATATCCCAGTACAACTGCTATTACCATCTATATGTGCTATAAATTAAAATCAACAATAAATCAGCTGAAAGATGACATATCCATGGCCACGTACTCGCATTCTTGATGAAACTCAGCCTTAAGTCCAGACTACTTTCCATATTTGGGACCTGTCATATACAGTACTACTATCTACACTTCACGAAATTGGGTCTATTTCACATCTTCAACGCCCAAAAGCAAACAATCATCATGGATAATTCAAAGTTTACTTGAAATTGACGCAACTGCTGCAGCCTACGATGTTGAGATGGCCAACACGAAGGAGACATTCTGCCAAACTAGAAATGGCTTGTTTCAAAGTTGAACCTCTTTCCTGAGAGACGATATGTTTTTGTTCCTCAGGAGTGTTGTTGGCCTGTGAGGGACGACTTGAGTCAATAAATAAAACTGCAGTAACTATTCCGGGTTATGCTGTAGTCAAGATATTGCGATATTTAGCCAATGCAGGTGCGATAATTCATGTTTCGGGCGGCGAGTAATACATCTTGATAATAGTAAAAAATATTGAACAAGTCACGCTCCCCCCCAAGCAATTTAACATAATCTGCAGCGTCTCGCGTAACCCAGTTTCGAGAGTTTTGCTTACCGCAAGGTTCCGCTTTCTTTAAATGAAATAAACATCATACCCATTCTCCGGTATAAAATCCCGCGCCACTTTTAAAGCCGTCATCAAAATTGCAAGCGAGAAAACTGTCATAATCCAGTTGGTTTGCTAAATCAAACGGCTGACCAAATACTTTTAACAGTGTAACGATGGATTTCCATCTGAGAGTTTTGAAGAGGGCCTTACTGATGGTTCTGGGATTTACACAGGCGAATAAGGATGAAGAGTATTGTACTCAAAGAGAGCAGAGCATTGCGGTGAATGTCGATGAGAACAAAGCCATTAGCGACATGTGCAGTTATATGGCCGGAGCATGGCGTTCAGTACACGAGATGCCATATTCAAAACGTGGCTACGTCTCGCGTTAGACATATTTAATAGGTCACTTTCATTCGGGGCTTGTAAATATATCAGTTTGTATTCCACGAACTTTGTTTGGAATCATTTGGCAGAGTTTTATACTGGCTATGAAAATCTTTCATCACATTTTAATGCACATACCAGCAATTCTATCTCAATTGAGATCATATATTACAAAAAAAGAGATAATATTTCCGAATTATTTTGACGCCCTGGCCGGCAACTAATTCATGATCGAAATAACCATTATTGCAATCGGTGTTGTTGATTAGTTTTGCTGACAAGGTCTCGGTCCACGTCATGAATCTGCTCAGTGTCCTAAATCCAATACGTTGGATCGATCATGTTACTGGTGCATTTGATACATACCATGGTATGACCACATTGTTCCACGGTGTACCAGATATGTACTATGTAGAAAACTACACTATACCGTGGATAATCGATGGAGTACGAGAGGCCCCACTGCATCACCCATGGTTTACCACGTGTTTTCATGCTACATCATCCGACAATTCCCATAAGGGAGAACAAGTAGCAAATCTCCACAGTGAGTTTTACAGACGTAACCAAGTGACATCCCTCATGCTTAAGACAAGACAACACATGGATACAATGGGGGACCAGGCTACTGTATCTACCCCTGTCTATGTTAATCGAGCAACCAAGTGACATCCCTCATGCTTAAGACAAGGCAACACATGTATACATTGGGGGACCAGGCTGCTGTATCTACCTCCGTCTGTATTAATCGATTTCACGATGTTCGTTTCAGAACAAAATACGATTCAGATATGCTTTAAGCTTTATCATTCAGTCAAATATAGATAAAATGTATATCATAACCTGTTTGTCTCTATTGGTCTCAATTTCAGACCAAAACAAACACACACACACCAGGAATAGAAAATTAGACTGATAGGGAAATAAGATATGACCATGTGAACTCCTTCAACTTTCAAAGACAGGGCAACTGATCCTATCTGGGTCAATGCCCACCTTCCGGAATGTTCACCCGAATATCTGGAAAGGTTTATCTACGGTGTATCAACATTTTTGGCCGGAGGAATTAAAAGAGAACCTCTAGCAGTTTCAGGGCTTTTATTCCAATTATGCAAACAGTTTCTTTCGTGTTCTTGTTTATCATGGCCTTTTCAATCAATGGCTATTTTTTTGAGCGACAACTATTTATACAAATAGTGTTATTCCCATATCGGAATCTGCACCCTTATAAAAAAATACCTTGGTTTACCATGAAAATACCATGGTAAAGGCATGTCACATCATGGTAAGACCTAATGATTTACCATATCACAGTGTGGTTTGCATCATGAAAATCATGAGAATATCACAGTAAAGAATGGCTAGATCATACTGTACCATGATGTTACACTAATTAACATGTACTTACCATAGTATGTGCCATGTATATACACCATGGTATGTGCCATGTATATACCATGGTATGTGCCATGTATATACCATGGTACTGGTAACGCACTATAGTATACCATGACGAAGTATGGTGCATACCACGACATTATCATCAACCCACACACCATTAACAGTATGGTACATCATTGCAAATCCATGTACCGTAAGCTGGTACCATTGCACAGTTGGAACTATGTACAGTTTGATTTGTGCTCATCCCAGGACTGGAGACTGCATGAACACAATGATGCAATGTGGGATCTTATTAACAACAATATCTATCAGCTATAATAGCTAGCTATTATTAAGCTAAGATAATAATAGCTACTCATAATGGTTCACTCTGCTGAAAGAAAACAAAACTCGGAAAGGTTGCAAGATGACCAGTTATGGATGTCACACTTAGCAGCTTGCTTTATCAAGAGCAGATATAAATCCGTATACTATACTTTCTTTGAAGTAACCTTAGAAAATAACGGTACAGTTAAAGGACATGGAAAGATCATTTGGACGATATTTTGGAAGCTGAGAATTTAAGAGTAAAGAAGCAAGCAGTATGCGTAGTTGAAAATGCGATTATATTGATCTGGAAAACATCGCGGTATAACTTCGCTGGATGTTTATCCATAAACATCGTTGTTTCAGCTATTATAGAAACAAATTCCCCTCTCTTTTGAGCAGTTACTCATGTTTATAGCCATTAATTACCACTTCTCACTCTACCCCACACTCTCTGTTTCTATGCAACAGCAGGTTGTGGCAAATTTTGAACAGATAAGTTTTCGCTCCAGTATGCATACCGCACATGAAGTATTTAGGCGGTACCGATGCTTAAATGGATGCAATTACCGCCTTAACACCGTGAAGTCACGTTATTAGCCTTGACGAGGCTAGGGTTGTATTAAAGACTGGTTAGGTATAATTCTGGGTGGTCAAGGGGTAGATAATTAAGGTTTTTGTCTTAATGAGAATTATTTCCCTTTGTCTGTAGCTGACTGATCTGGACAGGAAATCCAAATATGGAATATTGGCAGACTGGACATGCGCACTCCACCTCTTAGTACATGTGGAGCAGAAGTGCAGTTCGCGCCTTCGTGTAACTGTTACCACGACGTGTCACCCGCGAGTGCCAGGCTTTCTCCAGGTATTTCTCCAGGTATTTTCGAATACAGGATTTGTATGTGTTACGATGCCGAGGCGAAGGCAATTTCGCGGAAGACTCTTGCTGCTAGGCGGGCGGCGAGCAGGCCTCCGAAAGCCTCCGAGGTCCACTCCGCCTGTAGGTATGAGTGCCGATGGCAATCTGGACGTGCCTGATACAGTGATACAGCCAGGGATACAACAAGAAGCCATGGAGAACGGGCTGCCCGGCCAGGATGGAGAAAACGAGACTGGTAATATTGTTACGAATATGACTTATTTATCCATCCCAACCTCATGTAGTTCTAATGGTGAACATAATTTTGCTTTCGTCCCACAGTGAAGGGTCTCCGGTAGTATTTACCTTCAGAATACAGATAATTTTATTAGGGAAATGCCAATTGGGAATTATTTTGGCAATACCACGCAGCCCTTGGCAGGGGTTAACACGAATGCAGCACATGGGAGGCCATTTTACCCGCCCTGGATTCCGTCCAATCAGAATGCTGCTGTAGGCATTGACCCTTCCACGTTCAGTCAGTGCACCCACTCCAAATATAGATGCAGCACATGGCAACGTGTCCACTGCCGTTGACGTGAGGACAGATGTCTCAAGTTCCTATTTAACCCCTGTGGAAATAGGAGCTTGTGGGCTAGCCCCAGCTCTGAAGGTTCAACCCCCGGCCTTGATCAGCGCATGTGATGATATGGAGGCTCATGTACCTCAGCAAATCAAAACAAAAATACGGGCGGGAGAATAGATTGAGTTAGCTGTATTGTTAAAAATGGCTCAGGAGCTACGGGAAGAAATTTGTTCTTTAGCCTTGGCGGGAAAGGAGGGGGATGAAATTTTGCTTCAACCAAAAGCACAACTTAAGAAAATCGAGAATATAGAAGTATGGACGTCAGCCTTTCTGATTTTCGCGAGCATTTATCTGCAGAAGCATTATACCAGGGCACTTCAGGTACTCAAATATATGAGTGTAGTAAGGATGCTAGCAGTGCGTTCTAATGGACCTGGTTCGATCACATATGATCAACAATTTAGAATAAGGTTCGCCAGAAATCCTGGAAGTTCTTGGGCTGTGATTGATGGGGAGATGTGGCTTACTAGTCTACTTCCAAACCCGAATACTGGGGCATCAAATGCTTTCACGAAGCTAGACAAGAAAGCAAGGGTTTGCTTCAAGTTCAATGGGGCTGGATGTACAAGGAAGCAATGTTCATTCAATCATGTTTGTAGCCGTTGCGGGGGTACACATTCGGCGAAGATGTGTAATAAGAAAAAGTTCTTCCGTCCCTCAAGCTCAAATTCCCAGTCCACAAAGGAACGACAGTAATCAGGATTCGGTATCTGGGTCAGAAACGTCGAACATGTCACTAGTTTTCAAGACCCTGATAACCTCTCTAAATCAGCTAACACACCAATTAAGCTAGACCGCTTCAGTTTTTGGTTAAAAGAATACCCTGACTTAGAGGCTAAGAGCATATTAGAAACTGGTTTCCGAGATGGTTTTTCACTACACTACACTGGTCCTCATATACCTGTTGATGCAAAGAATCTAAAATCTATTAAGTTGGCGGAAGATCAGGCTTGGGAGAAAATTAGGCAGGAAGTTTTACTTGGGAGAACAGCTGGCCCATTCCGTGAAAGGCCAATTCCAACCTTAAGAGTGTCCCCTCTTGGTTTGGTACCCGAAAAAGCTGCGGGGGAATATCGATTGATCCACCATCTCTCCTACCCCAAGGGTTCGGGTGCTAGTGTAAATGATTTTATATCCCCAGCCCTGTGCTCTGTTTTCTACTCCAAAGTTGATGATGCCGTGCGGATCATACAGAGGCTAGGTAATGGAGCTATTATGGCCAAAGCAGATATCGAATCGGCTTTTCGGTTACTACCAGTGCATCCTTTTGATTTTGACCAGTTAGGTTTTATGTTCCAAGGAGCATATTTTATCAATAAAGCCCTTCCCATGGGGTGCTCCATTTCCTGTGCCACATTTAAGCGTTTCAGTTCCTTTTTGGAATGGTGTGTAAAGAAAAAGACCGGCATTGATACAGTGCTCCACTACATCGATGATTATTTTTTCGCTAGTGCAGCTGGGTCGCCAGTTTGTGGGTCGATGGTAGAGGCATTTGGACAGGTATGCGATGATATAGGGGTTCCCTTAGCTGATGATAAGAATGTAGGGCCATGTACTTGTTTACCATACTTGGGCTTAGAGTTTGATTCAGAGGAGTTGGTTTATATATGGATACCGCTGGACAAATTAGACGCATTTCGAGCTCATCTCAACAGGGTTATTGGATGTCATAAAGTGACCTTACATGAATTGCAGTCCCATACTGGGGCACTAAACTTTGCTTGTCGGGCCATCATACCTGGTAGGGCTTTTTGTAGACGCCTGATAGATGCTACTATTGGGGTTAAGCAGGCGCATCATTACATCCAGGTTACTCTTGAAATGCGGGCTGATTTATCAATGTGGCTGGAGTTTTTAGAGCGGTACAATGGGGTAACTGTTCCTGCACCAATTTTGGCTATCTAATGACCAGGTTGAGCTGTACACTGATGCAGCAGGTAGCATTGGGATGGGTGCATTTTTGGGGGGTCAGTGGTTATATAGTGCTTGACCAGAAAGTTGTCACACTTTATCCATAACACAAGATATAACTTTTCTTGAACTTTTCCATATCGTGGTGGCGATTGAAGTTTGGGGACATAGGTTACAGCATAAGAAAATACTGTTTCGCTCTGACAACCAGGCTGTCGTTGAAATTATTAATCGACAAACTAGCAAATCTGCTAGGGTAATGAAACTGGTACGTCATTTAGTCCTTGCTTGTTTGAAGAGTAATATACTGTTCAAAGCCCGTCACATTTCTGGACTTGACAATGGGATTGCCGAATGATATTTCTCGTTTACAGTGGCAGCGTTTCCTTCAGCTGGTTCCTCAGTCGGACGAATTACCAACCCCAATACCACAGTGGCTGTGGAATATTTAGAGGAAGAGGCCGACAAACTTGTGCTTGCATCCCTGTCGTGGCGAACTTGGACTGCATAAGAGGCTGGGGTTAGCTCCCTGAAGAAGTTTAGGGGTTCTGCTGGGATGCCGCGGATATGGCCCATTCCGGTATCCCAGATCATTCAATATGTTGCTTACCTTTCCTACCATGGTTATAGCCCTGCTACAGTTAGCACGTATTTTGGCCGGCATTTCATTTAGGCACAAGCTACTGAATTTCCCTGACCCAACTCAGGATTTCCTTGTTCCGAGGATGGTTGACGGACTCAGGCGTACAAAATCTCAACCTGATAAGCGACTACCTATTACATTACCTTTACTAACTAAGATTCTGCAGGCGCTTCCACACATCTCTGTTACTCGGATTATGAATGCAAACTGTTCAAAGTGACTTATTTGTTGGCATTTTTGGTTTCTTGCGGGTTAGTAAAATCACACCGGATAATAGAGGTACCCATAACATGAAAGCAGGCGGAGTTAATGATATTCACATTGACGAAGTAAATAGGTTGATTAGGCTGGTGGTTAGGTTTTCCAAAACTGATCAGGTGGGAAAAGGCACAACATTATTCATTTCTGGTGGTGGTTCCTTAGATCCAGTACATGCGGTTCGTCAATTCATGTTAATGCGTCGTGGGGTGGTGGGCCATCAGCTCTTGACTCATTTTGATAGTACACCCCTGAGTAGGTATCAATTTACTGCGATGTTAAAAAAGGCCTTGCGTTTTCTCAATATCCCAGCCGACCACTTCTCAGCACATTGCTTTCGGATTGGATCCACTGCCCATGGTATGGGTATTCCAAGTGACCAAATTGATGGAAGTCCACCGCATATCGCAGATATACTCGACTGCAAAATTCGAATTAAGACGTGCCCGATCATCGGTGCCCTGGTGGAAGTAGCTTCGGGGTGTTCCATTTAGACATCAATCGCATTCAGGTCATCTTAGTTTTATTGGGTGAAATTGTTGAATTATTCAGTTTACTATTCAGCGAACTCAGACGTTAAGGCGGAACTCTTTAAGAGTCTCTGCCGAAGGATATATTTGGGTACTCCCCAAGGGCACCGGTAATCGGTATACGGTATAGACTTGCATGGAAGTTAAATTTATCTAATGCCTGTCATTTAAGTATTTCTAGCTGCAAGCAGACGACGGAACCTCACAGTTTGGATAATAGGATCCAGCTTTGTGTACTGGGCTCAGCGGCGAGCGGCTATAACATCTAGTGGACCTAGTCTTGGCCTTTTTCCATGTCATGGGGTTACCTTACACTGGATTGGAATTAGGGGCTTGATTTGGAGGAATCTCCTTCACGCACTCAACCGTAAATTGAAGAAATCACGTGTACTTGATATTGTGGTGGTCCATCCAGGAGCTAATGACCTATCGCATGTTAACAGTTGTGTGTAACTTCCTAGAATGCATAGGGATCTCTAACATCTCCGACGGTTATTCCCCGAGGGAAAGATTGGTTTCTCTCAAATGTTGCCAAGACTGAATTGGTATTTGGCTCGCGATCCCAAGAACATTGAACTTGCGCGAAAGAGGGTTAATCAGGCGGTGAGCAATAAGCTGTGGCAGGCAGGTGGCTTTGTGATCCGCCACCCGTGCATCAAAGTAGGCACGCGACCCTTATTTAGACAGGATGGCATCCACCTGTTAGGCATTGGCAATGGTTTCTTTTTGAATGACATTGAAGGAACAATAGAGGAAATGATTTTGCGTAATGGGCACATTTTCCCACCTATGAACTATTAACGAAAAAAAGTGATGATGTTACAAATCTATGTCACGCGGTTGGTCCTTTTTTACAGTATATTCCGATGTAATGTTTGACACTTGAGTCCCGTTTAAATTATCTATCACTCTTGACTGTCAAGTCTTGATAGTTATTTATTCTCTCGCAAATATCGATTCATTGTGTGCGTAGTTTGCCATGTTTGTTTCCTGATACGAAAGCGAGGCTGTATATCCAGTACTCGATATTTTTGTTGAAAGATGACTTATTTGTAATACTTTAAATTTGTGATAAATAACTGTATATATATTTTTTATGTCACAAACATAGAATTATCTTATCAAAATTATTAACATGTTCTTTGTATTTCATTCGTAGTTAATTGTAAGCAGTCAGCAAAGTTTCAGGCTATCATGGAGTATTCCCCGATAGGTGGCGCTTAAGTCACATGCTCGGGAAAGTATAAATTTGGGAACGCAAGCAAGATTCGTAACTACGAGGAACTCAAAATTATAGCTGAAAAAAGTGTCAAAGAAGCTCAATCAAAATGTTGGGAAGACTTTTGCAACACTATAGATATCAAAACCAATTCAAAAAAAGTATGGAACAAATAAAAAATATACAAGGAAAGCTAACAAACACAGTCCCTGTACTGAACAAAACTAATAAAACGAACAAGGAAAAGGCAGAAAACCTCGCCGAATCTTTCGCTTCGAACAGTAGCGATAGGAACCTGAAACCAGAATTCAGAAAAATTAGGGAAGAGACAACGATACAAAACGATCTGGACGATCATTTAGAAAACTATCTCAATGCAGACTTCAACATTAATGAATACCGCAAAGCTATACACTGTAAAAAAGAGAGCTCACCGGGTGAAGATAAACTAGGATACACGATCCTTAAACACCTACCTAATAAAACACAGAAGCTAATTTGGAAACTAATTAATGTCAGCTGGCAGACCAAACAACTTCCAAGTAAATGGAAAACATCCATCGTTATCCCAATCCCAAAACCAGGTAAAGATCCATCCGACAGCAACTCTTACCGCCCAATTTCTCTCACTTCAAATCTATGCAAAATAATGGAAACCATGGTAAAGAATAGACTGGAATTTCATATAGAAAACAACAACTTATTAAACAAAACTCAAAGCGGCTTTCGTAAGAACAGAAGTACGTTAGACCATATAGCCAGATTACAACACTCAATAAAAAAGGGGAATGCCAAACATCAGTACACACTAGGTATCTTCCTAGACATAGAAAAAGCATTTGACCTTGTATGGCAAGACGGCATAATTATTCAATTAAGCAGACTTGGAATTAAGGGAAGAATGCAACACTGGATAAAAAACTTCCTAAACAATCCACCGACCATGAATTAGACAACGGTACCCCTCAGGCATGTCAGGGAAGCGTCATAAGCCCCACCCTTTGTAATATCCTCATCAATGGCCTAGCCAATGAAATTGACACGAAACATCCGGAAGTAGAACAGTCTCTATTTGCTGACGATTCTGCCCTCTGGAAAACCGCACGTTCCATAAAAAAATTGACAGGTATAATGCAAAATACACTAGATACAATTAGCGGCTGGGCGGATAAATGGGGCTTCAAATTTTCCGCCTTAAAAACAACGGGCATTATATTTTCAAACAATAAACACATTGACGTTAAACTAACACTAGGAGGTCAGAAAATTGAATTCAGAAATAGTGTTAAATACCTAGGTATGATATTTGACAGAAAACTCACATGGAAAGACCACATCGACCAACTAGTCCTCCGGTGTAATAAAGACCTGAACCTCATGAGGTGTGTGTCCGGGACAAACTGGGGAGCTAGTAAATATAGTCTGATAAAATTATACCAAACCTTAATCAGGTCAAAAATAGATTACGGGTCCGTTGCCTACCAATCAGCATGTAAGACACAACTAAAAAGAATAGACAGCATCCAATATTCTGCTCTAAAAATAGCTACTGGAGCTTTCAAGGGAACCGCCTTTTTTTAATATGTAGTCTTCAAATAGAAACCAATGAGAAACCTCTACGTTTAAGACGAGAGGAACTGTCCCTGAAATATGCAGGAAAAACTAGAGCTAAGGGCGATAATCACCCATGCCACAAAATGTTTGAAGATAAAAGTGAATATGAATATTTAAAGAAAAACTGGGAAAAAGACTCCGCCCCTCTCGGCTTTACCGTAAATAACCTATTCCAAGAACACGAAATACCAATCACACACATCTGCGACACAGACAAAATCACTAGGCCACCCTGGGAATTAGAGTCGCCCTACGTGGACACAAGTACACACGACTACCTCACAAAGAAGGACAACCCAGACTTTATTAGAGCCGCCACCCTTGAATATATCAACCAAAACTGGAAAAATTACTTAAAAATCTATACAGACGGATCGAAAAACTCAAGTAATAACACAGGATCAGCTTTTGTTATACCTGAGCTCAACATACAAAATGGTTTCAAACTTCCAGACAATATGTCTGTATACACTAGTGAACTGATTGATATAATTAAGGCTCTCGAATGGATCATCGAGCACAAACCAATCCGTGCTGTGATACTCAGCGATTCCCTTAGTGGACTCACATCCATTGAAAATTCTATATCTGACAGTAGACCTGATCTCATACACAAAATAGAATATATCTGTACACAAATACACAACGAGGGTATAGACGCCATTTTAGCTTGGGTCCCCGCGCATGTCAACATCAGAGGTAACGAAGCAGCCGACCAAACTGCCAAAGACAGTCTTGCAAAAACCACACACGATGTGCCAATAGGATTAGGATATAAGGAACTCAACACTATCATTAGACGCAAAATAGATAGCAAGTGGCAAAAGGAATGGAACGAAGAAGAACGTGGACGATGGTTACATAAGATTCTTGATGGAGATAAAAGACAAATCCAAGGATTCCAGTTAGACAATAAGCGTGATGACCGCATCATCACAAGATTAAGACTAAGCAAAACCGGACTTAAATCACATCTGTCTGTGCTTCTGAAAAACACCTCACCACTCTGTATCGCATGCAACAATGTAGAAGAAACAATAGAACATGTCCTACTTGAACATGTTGAATGCCCTAAACACTACCCACAACGCGAGACACTTAGAAACGAATTAAAAAAATTCAACACTCCCTTAACATTACCAGCGATATTAAACCCTAAGCCCCCCATTAGAAAACAGGTATTCAAGTCCTTAATAGATTTTATCAAACCTGCTGGCTATTATTCCAGTATATAACACTACCCCCGTGCATGCGCACCACTAACTAACAATGTCAGCATTGGCCAAAATTTCTCTTTTGGAATAAAATTTAGGCAATGTGGGCACCGGAGATACCATGTTCCGTGTGGGCCGGTTGCCACATTAGTCTCAAAAATCGGAGGCCAAGACCAATCAACATCCCTGCGACAATATTGGCCAAAAATCTCTCTTTCGCAATAAAATAGGCAATGTGGGCACCGGAGATACCATGTTCCGTGTGGGCCGGCTGCCACATTAGTCTCAAAAATCGGAGGCCAAGACCAAATCAACATCCCTACGACAATATTGGCCAAAAATCTATCTTTCGCAATAAAATAGGCAATGTGGGCACCGGAGATACCATGTTCCGTGTGGGCCGGTAACCACATTCGTCTCTAAAACCTGAAGGCCGCTACCAATTCAACAACCAAGGACATAAATCATTAGCACACGTCCAAGAAACAACCACGCACACAGATAATGTCACTCACAAAAATGAATACTACACACTGTTTCATCTTATACTTTCAGAAATGGAGATGAACACGATGAAGACGACACAGACGAACAAGACCAGACATCAAACAGAACACTGATGACGACAAAAATTATTAAACAGCACCTCACGGCACACCGAAGATCAAAGACGGACTGGACAAGACTAAAAACAGAAGACGGATGACGATCACAAGAATACCAACATCGCCGCACAACAAGAAACCTCCAGAACCAGAACATCACATCCTAAACCACACCGACACGCTACCCCATAGATGACACCGAACTGACGCCTTAACACAGAATATGATCCTTTGACTTTCACGCAATATAGGACGTAGACCTGCCGTCCTGTGCCCCAATACACACTCCAAGCAATTGTTACAGGCACAGATTTCTGGAAGAACCCACCCTGTTCCCAAGGGCGTCGTTAGTGAAGTCGATCCGAAAAATCCTGAAGACGCCCATGGTTCTCCCAGTTTTTTTCTGGACGGCTTTGTGCGTACAAAGGGGTACCAAGACAAAGGAATCATACACGCGATTACAGTGAACTCATATTTACCAGTATAACTTAACCAAAAACCAAAAAGAGACTTACGAACTTGTACATATAGCGATTCTTATTTACTTCTATTTATATCTCCGACTAATCTCTCATTGTTATTTATTATTTATTTATTTATTTATTTATATATTTTGCGCTGGAAAAGATATTCAATAAACAAAGTAATGTACCGCGAAATTCAAATAAAACATTGAGTTAATGGGCCGCGAAATCCGAATGGGAAGCAGCCCTTAAACTACAATTTCAATCAAAGATTCGTCACTTCGGTCACAAGTCATCGCGGAACAGCTTGCTGTAAGTACCGCAATTAACGTAACCAGAAAGCTCCAGAGATATTGAATTACCAACAGGTATCCAGATTTAACAAATGAGATAATAAAAAATAAATATACGGGTTGCATATCCTTGCATGAATTACCCCAGAATCTGAAATCGGGGTGATTTGAAGTTCAACTCACGTTCTGAAGTCGGGGTGATCAACCCCAGGATATGAAATCGGGGTAAAGGATCGTTGTATATAACATTGGTATACATTTACTAGTCGTGTAGCTAAAATGTCTATCAATATAATGATGAATTGATCCACTTTAGATATCCAGACAAGGGAAATATGGATAACATTATTCAGCCCCGAACAGCAGTGCCATTATGTAGCAGTGTGCATTTTATAGATCTGGATATCAGTGATATCGGGAGATGACTCCCAACTATTAATTTGGAAATAAGGGAATTAAACTCGGGATATCGATACAACCCGTGGATAAAAAGCCGGGCTGCATTGCTTGGGAAAAGAATAGTCACACAGTACTTGATTCACGCCAAGGTGTGATGGTTTACTTTTGCCTCAGTGTACGCCGTGGAGAATACGGATTCCGGTTGAGCAAAACGTAATATTACTTGATAGGATACCACCCGTGGGTTTAAAGTCGTGGTGTATTGCATGGAAAAAGAATACTTTCACACACTACTTGATTTTCGTGAAGGTGTGAAGGTTTACTGATTACCTCAGTGTACGCGGTGAAGAATACGGATGCTGGTTCAATAAAAACGTAATATTACACAGGTTACCTCCATAAAATACAACCAGGGGTCCAACGAGCGTAATATCACTGTCTTAGGAAATGTTTATTCTAGATCTGGCATCTACACATCGGTAAACACGGGACATCACACAAAGGGACTTCTGGAATCAGATATTTATTACCTGATCACACAGACTGGATGCACATTTTCCCAGTACCACCCAGAAACCTTTCACTGGGTATATAAATTTTACGCTCTCGCCCTGAGCTAACAATCGGCGTACTTTGGCAGGATTGACATCTCGTTACTTTGAGGGGGAATGGCAGGAGGAGTTGTTACCCCTGATGTGTTGATAAATACACAGGAGACGGTAGTCGGGTAATAATATCCGGGTATATTTGGTAAATTTTACCGCAGTTAAATAAGTAGAATATTAACAACAAACACATATACTCATGGGAGCTCGTTACCTTCAATATTTGATGATTTATTAAATGAGATAAACTATTAATATCACCTGGAACTTCAGGTAATTCTAGAAGTATTAATATAATATGATGTGAACATATTGAATAAAACATTGTTATTGTTTGATATTTCAATAATGCTTGTTTCTTTATTCCTTGTTGAGTATTTGATATGTGTACATTCCGGTTAAAAACCGGTGGTGTCAGAACTAATATAATTACACTGTAAATGTGGCGTATAGGATTTAAACACCATCATGACACGTTTAGGTCTAAACGTGTTTAGGAAAGTGTTAAAAATCGATACACATTTTCCTTTTGACACATCACAAATTAAGCACGTTGTGAATATAAACACATTCCGCAACACATAAGTATATGACATGTTTAGCATTTAAACACATTTCATGGATCTTAACACATTCATAAACACATTCCTACACGCGAATATTTTAGGCGTTTGACTCAGAACACTATCCTAAACACAATAGAGTAGCACAAAGTATGACATGTTTAGCATTTAAACACAAATTGTCGGATATCTTCAACACATTACTAAACGCATATTTCATGTGTTTAATTCAAACACACAAACCTAAACGCAATATTGTGTTTACATGGCGTGACAAATTTGTATATTTTGTATTTGGCTTCATTCGTTAGCTGCTTTCCCTAAAGTATGTGAAAATACGCCTAGAAGCATTCAAATACATGATTTCATCCTTGAGCTTTAGTTTTGAAATAGTTTTGTGAAGTCGTATAAACAACGATGACGGATTATTCTGTGTGCAGTGTAACACAAGCTCCGATTATGTTTGAATCCCCTACGCTCTGATGCCCCCCCCCCCCCCAGCACAAACTGAGTTATTATTTTGTGCATCGCATACTCAGGAAATTATATTATAAATAGTTTTAGTTATGCGATAGATAGGCAACGCAGACAATTCATTTTACTATTCATTTCGAAAATACGTATTCATTGAAGTATTTTTGCGTTGACATCATATGAATTTTAGAAAAGTTGGCCAAATTATTGTGGCTTCAGCCCCCGTAGCCCCCCCCCCCCCACCTGGCTTCGCCGTGCCTGTGAAGCAAAGACTACGATGAAATACCCCCCCCCCCTTCCCTCACCACCCCAACGTCATCAGTCATCCCAAGTCATGATGCGGCACCATACAGTTCAATGCATCAAGAAAACACCCTCCCCACCCCCATCGTGATGAAAAAAAAACCACGGTCGCAAAGTTTACTTAAAAAATAGCTGTTCATTTTACCTTCGAAGATTGCATGTCAAGGCCTACTCGGTCGCGAGCAAAATGACATGATGACGAAACATATCGACGTTTCATCCAACATAAACTACATTACGGTAATACGCAACATCGGTCTCCCATCAAATTCAACCGTTAATAAAATGAATGATACAGGCGTATTAAACTGTACATCTCTGTCATAAATAAGATCTATGAGACAAGATTCTTACCTTCCTGTTCAACATCCACTGATTCTGCCCGTTTCGTGCGCGCGCAAATGTGTGACGTCAAACGAGACAAGTGGGGGGCTGAGTGCGACCTAATTCTCTCTCAAATTTACCAACAGCCATTCAAGTGCACCTCTTGCCTCTTGTTGGCAACTTTTAAATCCCACTGTAATTAGTGTTAGAGTACCGGTACATGTCTTTTGTGAAAATATTTCATATGATTTATCAAAACTTCAAATGCATGTATAAATAAGTATAGATCTATCATCTCTGTTCTTTACAAATGTATGGGAGATATAATCACGAAGGATGCGTTCTGGGTCAGTGAAAGTGACAACCCTTTTTGACATTTCTGTTTTACAGTTTTATGCCAAATATATTCGGAAAGCTTGAATTACATATATTAATAATCCATCGAGTACAGTAATGGTGTTTCATACTCCCTTGAATAAGTACATTCACATGATTGTAATCAAACAATACTGGTAATATGAGTTATACATGTATGACTATTTATATAATATATTAATATTTTTATTAGACGGAAGATGCCAGAATCAAAAGTTACGATGTACTGGAACACCTCATTCGAACAGAAGATGGTGTGAAGTATGCAAAGAGTTCCTGCAACACTACAGATCTAATTTGCAGAAAGGATGTAAGTACTGTTAATGAGAAATCTTCACTTCTTTTGTTTGATTTTTAACATTAGAGCCCCAAAGAACCTTATTCATTTGGAGTTAAAAATACTGGCTTTCCTTGCCTTCCAGTTCTTTGTATAGCTTGCCCATGCAGCTGTAAAGAAGCATGAAACTAACTCCACCTGGGAAAGTTGTTGATTGTCAAACCATGCTTTTTCTTTCAATGTGAAGAAAAACAGAGAATGACTTCCAAGTATGCATTGCATAGTATGAATTGGTACCAAACTTAAAGAAAAAAGCCTAATTGTGGGCAGAGAAGAGCTCATCAGAAGATAGCAGACATTCATTTTCGTCCCCTGTGGTACTATGACCTAAATAATTTCTATACAAAAGGTCACTTCATCTATTCTCTGTTGAGAAGCATTTCTCTGGATCACTGAGTGCATTTCATATCCCATTTCACCAGTTGAGATGTAAAACTTTCAATCTGTGATTGCCTTATAGTGTAATTAAAATTAGGTACCCTTGTAGGAGTGGGTGAGTGAGTAGTAGGGTTTAGCGTCGTTTTCAACCTTGTTTCAGTCATATCACGACGGTGCCTACATGTACCATGACACGGGAGTGCTCACAGTTCCTATAATTACCCTGGACACTGATCAGTCCAGCCAGTACAGCACCCGGTCTCCTGTCCAAGTATTGACCGAGCTTAACAATGCTTAACTTCGGTGATTCCACAAGAACCGGTGTGTTACCCTTGTAGGATATTCTGTTGTTAACTGTAAATCTGGTAAATTGTGATGGCCTAATGAATAAGAACATCTGCCCTACAAGCCATGTGTTTTGGGTTCAATCTCAGGCCGCAGGAGTTGAAATTTCCACATGTCTGCCTCCCCTGGTAATTTTATAAAAAGACGGGTAGACAAATAAAATACCTGTCTCCAGTGACAGGTAGCCAATAATTTATTTTATTTTTATTTTGGTGTTCAAAATATATCTTTGACAAAATTCATTCAAACAGCTGCAAATTAGTGCATGGAAACAAGGTGTCATTAATTTATTGGTAACGTGTAGCTGCTTTGTCGTTAATTGTGAATTACATGTACTCGACAATTTCAACGACCGCTTGTTCAGGTAATTCTTAAAGGTGACGGGTACACTTTTTGATCTGCTGTCTCGTGTGACTGTTAAATTAGTTTTAATATTTCGACTCCTGGGCCGGGTCAGCTTGAAAATTGTAACTTGTTGCTTACTAATTTGGACTTAGTTTTAAGAGGATAGATCAAAGGCTGGGGTCCCTGTGTCAGGATAACATTCAGCCTGAGGGGCCGGAAAGGACTACACTGATATTGGGGTCTGTCTGGAACATAAAATAAATTCTAAAAAAAACTTACCGGTATCAGAGTTTTCTGAAATTTGGTTCTATCCCAAAATGCTCATGTGTTTGGGGCGGGGGGGGGGGATCACTACAAGTCAGTTGGAATTGCTTTTTTATGACAGTCTGACCACCGGGGGCACCACCATTCACATCCTGGGGTCAAATCACAATTGTCAATCTTTGGGGACTTCTGTCACTCGGATTTTTATTAACGTTGCTTCTCTGTTGTTTCACAGCTGAAAGAGTCAAGTGGGACTTCAATACCAAGAGCCTGAGGAGCCAGAGTCCGTTGATATTAATCACCCTCACAGATGGCTGAACTGTCAACAACAGTTTCAGTGTTGGAAATATCAGCTGGAAGTGAAATCACGGGTGCCATGCAGCTCTTGCTCCTAAGTTTAAATGAAGTATTAACTTTTGTTGAATTTTTGGCTACAACATACATCTGAAATCGATTGGAACTTTCCTTATAGAACTTGAAACCCAGTACAATTCTTGAATGAAGGTACAGTGTCTAAAAAAATTTATTCAGTACTTTGAATGTACATAATTTTTGCCCATATGTATTCCATGATTTCGGGGGCATGCATTTTCCTATTGTGTGGCCACTTTTTCCATCTGAGGAGTAACCGCATTGCTAGCTCACTATGTTTGTTCATGGGCATATCTTGGGATCACTTGAGCTTCCGTTCTTGTTACGATGAAAGTTCATTTCACGAAATTCCAATATGTGTGGCGCGGGTGTGATGATCATGGTAGCAGTGCACTAATTGACAATAAAATTCAACTAACTGAGAACTTTACTATTATTCCTTTCATTTATTGTTAGATTTTTTCATTTAGTATTGTGAATATCTAGGAATAAGCAACAACACCTATATCTTACAACTTGTAGTCCATGCAAAATTGTGAATTCATCAGATTGCAGCTAATTTCTTTAAATCAATTTGTGTTTTGCTGTTCCTGGATGCTCATCATCTGATTTGTGAATTCGATGGTGTTTCTATTGGATATCACATATCAGCAGGCATCGAAAGGCATATTGGGAATATACCACCGTTGACATCAGAATGCAGGCCAGTTCACTTCCGACATACAATTCTTGAGTTCGAGTGTATTACACAGCAAACCAGCAGGGAGAATATTTTTGTACTGAAACATGTTCACAGACAGGACACAAAATTTGTGTTTAAATCCATAACATGTAATGAATTTAAACATGTGTGCATTTAAACATGTTAAAAAAAGCGGACAAATTTTGTGTCTAGTTTTATGTTTAGCTTTGTGTCCAGATTCTAAACACAATATTCCTAAACATGTTCAGCTTTGTGATTAGGGTCTAATCACAATCATCCTACACATGTTTATGTGTTTAGGCTCTAAGCACAATATTTCTAAACGTGTTTAGCCTTGTGTTTATGGTCTAAACACAATAATTTTAAACATGTTAGCATTGTGTTTAGGGTCTAAACACAATATTACTAAACATGTTTAGCTTATGTTTAGGCTCTAAATACAAACTTTCTAAACATGTTTAGCTATGTGTTTAAAGTCTAAGCACAATATTTCTAAACATCTTGGAATTTAAACGTGTTAAAAACTATGGGCAAAATTTGCGTTTAGATTTATGTTTAGGATCTATACGCCAAATTTACAGTGTACAGGTAAGTGGTATAATAGTATAACAGTTGCCATCCTGACCGATTGAATCTGTATTTCTCTACGGGGTATTAAAGTACCGTTTGACCGTAACAACATTATGATGGTCTAGTCTTTATGTATGTTACATTTTGTTTTCTTGACAAATCTTGCTTGATCCATGTCAAACCAATTTCTACTTCCATTACTCGGCGCTATGTAACTCAAAGTATGTACTTTGTAAATGAAATAAATTGAATCTTCATTATGCCTGGCTCCTGTTGAGTTTCTCATGGAAAGATATAGTTTCAAGGAAATGAGAGAACCAGCTACCTGCCGTTAAACCTGCACAAGCAAACATCTGACGCATAGCTCTCCGTAATATCACATTCCAGGCCAGCGCAGCTGAAACACACGATAAATTGTTCTGATATTAGGGTGCAGTCCACACCTAAATGATGTGCGGCTAGAACAGGCATGGGTTGGGGTCTTCGGCCATAAATAGATGTAAAATTTATTCGAAATGGGCACACTCATGCCATTATTTCAGGAGACGAGTTATTGAAATTGAAAATGAAAGACGTGCAATCCTTCTTAAACCTTTTTGCAACTTTTCTAGAAAACTCCATAAAACGATAAAAAATGTGTCCAATGCGACCCACAACTGAGGTCGTTGTTCGTCCAACGAACATTTCAAAATGGTGAAAAAACATGTCAGTTAGTAAAAAATGAAGAAGAATTACCATGCTATCAAAAACGGACCACCTTCCTTATTTTGAAATTAGGGAGGGGCCATGCACTCTTTGTGAAACCGTGGGAAGCGTGTGCAGCACCATTTGGGTACAGAAACTGGTACAACTCGATGTATGTGTGCTTATTTTGTTCATCAATATTTGCTCACCACGATAATTTGATACTGACAAGTAAAACTATTATGCAAGTCCAATGACGCTGATTGGTTGAAATTTCACACGGCCATCATAGATTTGCGCATAAATTTTTGAACTTTCTTCTGCTGAAATGATTGATATTTAAAGTTGGCATACCTGATACTTTGGAATACCAGTTGAACAGGGCCACTGATGAGTCTTCGTGCTATAATTTTTTCCGAGAAATTATATGGACACCATCGATCAGGCAAATGGTTGGCGCGAATATTGATGGGGGTTTCACTTCGCTGAATTCAGATTTTGTAACGATTTATTTGCATGTCTGTCAACATTATTTTACACGAAAGTATAGTTATATGTAATAAGCTAGAATGCCATAATCACAGTCATCTTCAGGGGCAACTTATAACATAATTGTATTCCTACATTGTGAAACACCCGGCCAGAAAATATTGGTTCGGGTGAGAATCGAACTCACGACGTAGGGGGCATCGTCCAACTGATCTACCGACCGGGCTACTGAGTCCAGTCGGGAACAGCCCGCGAATTCAACCCAAAACACAAGTAAGAAACTGGTAAGAAGTGAATTTTGGTTATATTCGAAGCTATGATGTTTCGACTAATAATTACGGTCATTTTCAGGGATAACATATAATGTAATTATATTTCTATATTTTGAAACACTCGGTCTTAAAATACTGGCTCGTGTGAGAGTTACGCAATGTAGGAATATAACTTTAACAATATCCATTTCACGATGTAGGATGCAGTGAATAAACTAATCCAAGATGGAACGATTAAATTCTACTGAAGATATGTGCACCTGTTCTATCTGAAGCTGTTCATTCAACCCTATCTTGATGTTAGCCAGGTCTATGACGACCTTACAACGAATATCATGGATAAAGAATACTGATCAGCGATACGGATTTGATATTTTTGGAACATCATGATGTCTTGCCGGCATCATTGAAAACTGTTGACCGCTTCTCTCTTGCAGGAAACAAGCCTATGTTTTTGTATACTATGATTGTCTTCTTGGTGCTAATACTGTTATATGGAATATGGAATAGGTCTTTGGATTATGGAAGCGGGTATTCTCTAATGGACGACGGCTGGATTATGAATGACGGACTAGACGCTTGTAATTTGCCGACGTGCGGTGATTCTCTCCGGGTACTCCGGTCTCCTCCACCATTCCAATTGGCTGTCACTTAAATGGGGGAAATAACCTCACGTGTGACATTAACCCCCCTCCACCGTTAGCAGCTACAACCTGTCACAGCATCCGGTATAATCAAATACGGGGTATCAAATGATAAGTTGTATCGAAGTCAGCGCATATGAACGTTTAATGACTTAGCTGCAGGCAAAACGAGCCAGATTCTCCTCTGATGAAATCACAAGCTCACAAACTCACCAATCAGATGATGAACGGAATTTGATAAAGTCAGCATATTTGATAAAAATCGCCAGGTATGAATGTTCGACGAATTAGGTTCATGCATGTACCAGCCATCTGTGTACACGTACCTATCCAATGAACTATCGAGAGAGATCCGATAGAGCCTGTGTCACTAATGTAGTCGTAGCGCCTGAAACCATTTTCTTTCGTGTTTATTTTTCACTCACCAAATGAATGTTTGCATGAGTCTGGTCAAAGTGTCGTATGTGTATTCCAAGCTAACGTGCCGGTTCATATCTAGAAGTTGAGTCGAAGACATACCACTTCAATGGGCGGTACGTATATATCATTTCCGTTCCCGGGGAACGACTTCCCGGATGTAGTCCGACTGAGTGATTTGCACGTGCAATTTCGTCTCTGTTATTTTGAGTATTTCTGAGGTTTTAAGCTGGTATTATTCCAAATTGTTTGTGTAGTATTTTTCGTGAACGTTTTTGGCATCTGTGCATGGTGAAATTTTGAGTTGATTCATCAGATTTTCGCTGTTCGCGGCGGTTTTTTGTTTGTCTTTGTCAGCCCCCATTTGGGTGACCTAGATCACCATTTTCCTTCATTCTCAAAGAGAGCCGTGTCTACCCGCGGGAGACCAAAGCGACTCTCATGTAAACTGGTGACATTTTTGAATCTCCAATCTCAAAGCGAGGCAGCATGACATCATTCTCAAAGCGAGCCGTGTCTACCCGCGAACTACTTCCTGTACTAGATAACTCGCTTTCACGGCCAAGTATACATACCGACAATAATTTGTTCGCGATTGATATGCTCCGAAACGGAAAGAGTCATTTCCCAATTATATAGCCCACGTTATGTTTAGCAATTCGCTTCTAACTCGGCGGAGTCAGCAGGTCAGTGACAAGCCAGATAATCATACGCCGCCTACTCACCCCCCAAATTTTGGGGGGATGGCTCCCATTTACGCGTGAGACTCTTTCTCGCAGTAGGGAGTCTCGCGAGACGAGAATGCATTTTCCTTGAGTAGGTACATTGTAGATGGCGCTCTATTTAATGTAACACTAGCATACGGGGTTTTTGGTTACTTGAAGGAACTGTAGATCGCGGGCTATTTGTAAACTGTTGACAACTGTTATTATTTTCTTGTTTATTTGTTCGAATTAATCTTTTCTGGAGCTTCCTGGGTGGGAGTCTATAATTAATAATTATTTTTTAATGCTGGGACAATTAAACGGTGAGAGTTCACCATTTTCCTTGTGTGGGTAGATGGCGCTGTATTGAATATAACAGTGTCATAGGGGGCTTTTGGGTCTTTGGAGGCACTGTGTAGCCTACCTAGCGCGGGCTATTTGTAAAACTGTTGACAACTGCTATTATTTCATTGTTTGTTCTAATGAATCTTCTCTAGAGCTCCCTGGGTGGGAGTCTATAATTATTTGTTAGTGCTATGGCACACACTGTTAGAGAGGCCACTGAGCTTTAGACTTTTGGTTCTGAATGCCGCTAAGCCGATTGATATTCGGCGTGCTTTAAAAGAGTCGGTCGGATCAGGGCCGAAAGTCCTTGATGGATTAGCGCAGGTGTCAAAGAATCTCAAAGAATCTCTGGATTGTGACACTAAAAAATGAACAAGCCAGAGACGTTCTGCTCTCAAGCGGTATCTTGGATTTCCAAGATCAGTGCGGTCACTTTGAGGAGATTACACCCACGACAGTACTTGTCAGAAAAAATACCCTGTGGAGTAACCCAGAAACTCTGGCTGGGATAGGTGAATATAGATAATGGGGCGTGGCATTCCTATCACAGTCCAGATCGAGGGTGGGTTAAATTTTCGCGATAAAAATTTGACTCGCGAAAAGCGGCTTTTCGCTGACGAAAATAACGAAACTGGAGAGAAAAAATATGCCAATTTGATACAGTTTGACCGACCTGAGCTTCTTTGTCCATGTACCATCTATCACGGCTGTTTTGATGCTGACAAAATGTGATCAAATGTGTGAGAAAAAAACTCCTTTGATTTTAAAATTTTCGCGCCTTTCTGACATCTTGTGAGAATATGACCTTCGCTATTTTGATCTCGTGACCTTTCTGATCACGTGAATAAACACACGTCGCTATTGGTTTAAAACCAACCTGGATGGATTTCTTGATGACGTGAGTCAAAAGGTCAACCCCATTCTGCGCATGTCCCTGTAAACTATGGAGAAAGAAACACAACGGTTTTGTTGACAAAATCCGTGTTTGATGCCAGATTCCATCTAATTAAACAAGGGCGTCGGAAGCGACCACTTGTGCGCCAAAAAAAATGAAGAAACAAAAAAACGAAGACTGATAGAAGAAAACACAAAATCAAAAACAAACTAGAACTGCAAGCAGTTTTGATATGGCTTCCAAGTTGAATAAGACTGATCGGTCCAGAGCGCCTCCCTCTTGGAACAATTTCGATCGTGCATGGAAAGTGTTGTGTTTATCAACGAAACAAGAAATTAATTTTCTTCATACGAATTCCGTTGTTCGCTTGTCCTACGCCTACACGCTAGGTTGTTTCTGGCTACATGCTACATTTGCAGGTCCGGACCCGACCTTGTATTTCAAACAATATAGGTCTAACGACCTATGGTTAAAACAGGAGCTCAACAGCGCGTTATAGGCCTACTCTTTTCATGTTGTATCACATGAACATGAGGTAGTACAACCCTCTCAGACTCTCCTTAGTCCAGTCAATATGTGAAAAAGTTGTGCCTTTTTTTCATAAAAGCATAAAATTTGGCATTGAGGAACATCGTGGCCTGGGGAGCATTTCTGGATA
>JAVTVY010050402.1:0-27235 GCA_036873755.1 Hanleya hanleyi
GTAATAATTTACGTCCACTTCCATCTTCATGCGTGATATTAATATTAGTCGGCCGTTTATTTGTCACCTCGTGTCAACAAAACTGAAAATGAAACGAAACAATCAAACAAATATTCAAACGTTTTTCAGCGCTGGGACAAAGCGCCCTAGATCTGTTAGTGAACGAGTGGAACCACCTGCTGTCGTGGAGGAAGTTGATAGCGTGACGGTCGCTGAGGCTCCAGCAACTCTCAGAGACAAAAATAATCCTTTAGACACGTCACATACACAACACCAGGAACAACAACAACCACCGCAGCAGAATGCGCCAAAGCCTGCAAAACTTGACAGATTCCAGGACTCGTGGAGAAACAATACTATCTATAATACTATCTATGTAAATCTATAATGCAACATAAAATCTATAGTTGTTCAATTTCCTGAGTTGTTCAGTTGTTGTGCATGTAAATTATTTGGTGTGCATGTGCTTACATAATTAAGGTGCACAGTGTGCATGCATTTTTTTTTTCCTAATTCGAGCCCTGGGGGTGGAGTAACAGGGTATGAGACAGGTTATGTTTTTCGCTAATAACAGGTTGGGAAAAATACCTTGATCGAGGTATAGGCGGGGTATAGGGCTATATCAGCTTCAGTTTTTGTTAATTTATGGAAAATGTGGACATCCACAAATACCCTGGACTGTATGGATCTTTCAACAACATCTATGGCTTCATTGTTCCACGATTTTTATGCGACTAATCAATCAAATTAGCCACTCTAATATTTCAAAAATGAAACATGGCTTCAAATGACATATTCGGTGAAATCTATTATGTAAATGAAAATGGCATGTGATGGCATACTTCCATCTCAAAGTCATATCCATGTTGCATGAATGTAGATGCACTGACTGATGAATAAATTAGATTAAATTGTCTGATGCAATGCACAATCTCCTAGCATGCATACACATGGCAGGGTCATAATACCCAGAGCAGAGGTCTGTTTTTTATGTGCACATGCTAGCAGTTTAGATTATGTATCTGTCAGTTAAACTTGATTTATTATCTAGGCATTGCCTCTCAAATCCTGCAATTTGTGCATGAACTTGATATGGAAGTATGCCACCCCATGCTATTTTCATTTACAGAATAAATTTCACCGAATATGTCATTTGAAGCCATGTTTCATTTTTGAAATATTGAAGTGGCTAATTTGAATGATTAGTCGCATAAATTGAAGCAATACGTTGCCGTGAAAATCATGGAATAATGAAGCAATGGATGCTGTTGAAAGATTCATGCAGTCCGGCATATGTGTGATTGTCCACATTTTCCATAAATATATAAAAACTGAAGTTGACATAGCCCTATACCCCGAGGTATAGGCTAATACCTCGATCAAGGTATCATACCCGGATCAAGGTATTTTCCCCAACCTGAATAACATGAAACTACTGCTACATAATGCAAAAGTACGACATTCTGTAACATGATAGATATTGTATATCAAGGTATGATATTGTATCGATGCTAGAATAAGGAATCAATGATGCATTCATGTTAATTTTATACTTTTCGGCGGGAATATTTTTCAGAACAGAATCAGTTATTATCGACTGTTCGTTATTGAACTTATTGAAAATATAGCAAATGCTGTTGTTAAATATTGAGACGAGTACGGCCAGTGGCACTGCCATGAATCATGAACTGATGATGATGCAGTACTGTACAGTGCCAATAATTTTCCAGACAAACTGCAATGCAGAAGTAATTCATGAATTTACCACTTACCATGAATAATACCACATGCATGTGAAACTCAATAATCAGCGCATTTGCATACATTCCATCAAGCTATTCTGTTGTTGTTGCGTGGTGGGTACCTCCTTAATAATAGATCATGGAAGTACAACTGGTGGTACCGTAAGGTAAAATCAGAGATGCCACAGAACCCCTTTGCATAGCAATACAGACTGACGCCATCTTGAATATTTCACGTACGACCGGCCCCACAGACCGAAAATACATCGGTATGTTTGCAGAGATCTAAAGAAACTGTACGAATATAAATGTGTGCAAAATCACACTGACATACCGTTATGTTACCGTAATCTGTAATAACGGGAATTCCACTGCTTGTATCCTCTCAAATAGTAATATACACCCAGGTTAGGTTATGAGGATAAGCTACTGGTGACTCCGGGAACCCGACGCGTGCCGAAGAACATCCTCAAACTGTGAACGCTACAGAAAATAATCCTCGAAATGTTTACATTTTTTTCCAACTAAGCCACATTTTGACGATGAATGTAAGCTTCTTCCATCTAGATATCATGTAGTACTACAGAAAAACTGTTTTCGAAATAAAAATACAGCCCAAGAAAAAAACTGTAATTCTGCTTCTCTGACGCGTAGAGATATCTAGCCAGGTGCGGTGATGTCATACCATTATGGGTTGGATATAAGTTAACGTCATGAATATTTATGAGGGGATCCTCGGACGTCTCAAAAACATCAAAGGACCACGGTTTTTAGCCAGTTCCGGATTGTTTGTTCGTTTGTTTGTTTGTTGTTTGTTGTTCTTGTTGTCTCTATTTTGTTTGTTTGTTTGTTGGGTTTTTCTTTTTTTTATAAATCTACATGAAAATGCAAAAAGCAAAAAAGAACTTCAAGCCAAAGAAAATAAAGGGAAGAAACAAATCGAAATATATATTTTCTTGTTCCAAAAACAGCAACAGCTGTTAAGTAAAAGTTATGGCCCATATAGATGGTAACTGTCTCGTACACACCCACACATTTTATTGATTCCAATAAAATGGGTAAGAGTCATCACCACATTTCAAACCATAAATTCCACGAAAGTTTTCCGTCACACAATTTCAAAATCCCAGCTATGGCATTGATGGAAAGTTTTGCCCATGGTGTTGCCTGGCACATGACAATATATTTCATGCGTTTGGGTCTCTCAAGAGAATTATTTAGATCAGAATAATATATAATTGATGAAATAGAAAACATCGCCACTCCTTGAAAAATGGGTCAAAATGTAATTCCGTCACGCAGTTTTTATCAACCAAACTTTACTGAACGAAAATCAGATTTAATGTTGTCCAGATGCTCAGGATTCGAATAAAAAATCATATGGAATGAGAAACATTCGAGTTTTGATGAAATATGTATGTAAACAACACGTCCTGATTTCGTGGTTAGATCTACCGTACTTTAGGCCTACCGGTACTGAAATTCCGTCACGCAATACTGGTATTCGAATGTCATGATCAAACACCAAACTATTTTATTTCACCTTTTTTCTCTCATCCTACAGTTCTTAGTCATAGGGTTATAGTTAAATGATATTTTACAACGGATGTCCCCACGGACGAGTGAAAGAGGTTCAGAATAAGTTTTATAAAGAATATTTAACTTTGTCTAAATGTGACGCGGGACCACCGGAAAAGTTCCTTCAAATCCAGTATCATACGGTACCGGTAAATTGTTTCTTCACCATTTCCCAGGGCAAGGTTATGGCGAAATGTTGAAAGGGGTACAGCGTGATACGACACGCGGCCCCAAGTTGACGCAGATGTTAAAATTCTTTGATCATGCCAGTGTATTTTGTCATGTCAAATTGCTCCAAGATGCTAGTCTGGTTAAGTTCATTATCGTGCCATATAACTTGGCATTTGTTTATTTGTGCTTCCTTTGAATTGTTTGTGTTGTTGTGTAGTTTTTAAATAGACTTGTAAGCCCTATATTGTTGATGATACAATAAAATTGAATTTAACTGAGACATCGTTATTTTATTACCAGATATATGGTCTTCGTCTGGATGTCCAATTTGACGACTTGTCCCAAACACTGGTACTCTCTCTAAACATTTTGAAGAAAACTCGAATTGAATGAACTGAATCATATAGAATCTATATTATTAAAAGGAATAATATCCTCCACGAAATGAGAAGCCATGTACACTTTAAGAAATATGAAAAATGATCAAAGTTCAGGACCGGACGGATTTCCCGCAGAACTCTATATATAATATAGTAAGGAAGTACGGTAGATGGCACGTTTTTTGTTTTTAGTTTTTTTCTCTCTCACTATGTATTCGTCAGGTTAATAAAGATAATAAATGGGGGAAAATGGGGGTCACAATATATGTATTTGTATCATTGAATATCCATAATTACACTGAATATGAAATTTAATGATGCGCGTTAAATGAGGAATGAAACTTCCTCATATCAAATGTTCCCTTTTGCTATACAATACTAAACACATGTAGTTCTTGTTGGATATGTAATAAAAATTAGAAAAAAATAAAGAAAAAAACAAAAACAAAAAACAGCGGGTAGTAGTAGATAGTAACGGTATAACAAATAAATTGAGCCTTTCCAATTTATATGGAATATGGAATTTATGTCTTTGGATTATGGACGCGGAAATATGGAATGGCGGACTAGACGCTTGTATTTCCAGTCCTATGTCCAGGAGGGGATGAGAATGGGAAATCGTGAAGGGGTGGGAAATCTTCTTGGAAATTCATCTATAAAACATTTACACTTTTGCCTTCTTGTTTAAAGTCAATGCGGATTAATTTTAAGGGGTCCCACCAGCATAATCTTCAATCTCATGAGAACTTTGCGGTCTTCAACGGTCTTGAATCTAAAATGCCTCTTTTTTTGTCATGTCTACTCCTCTATCGAACCACCAGTATGCATGGTTTTGTTGTGTCAAATAAGTCCTTTTTTATTATTATTTTTACCCCATTCTGAGGTGTTTGAACACTTTTGATGGGAAATCCAGCCCATTGTGAATAATTCGACAAATAACCCTGTTATAGCTTTAAAAGCGCATGGAAATGAACGTCCTCTACTCTCTTAATTAGGTTTATACTTGGTGTAAGAGCGCACAAGACAAAGCCTACAATAGCCTGTCTGAGCTCAACAATGCGTCTAGACGTGACCCTTTCCAGCTGCACAAAAGCCTCAACAAAAGCCTCAACAATGCGTTCTTACACCAAGTATCGACCCTTAATTATGGCTTCCCATTACAATTACAACACATATAAGGGAAGTGGGAAGAGGTGCCGACATACTGACAGAGCCATATAACTTCACAGTATAGTCTCCCGGTTAACCTATTCTAAAGCAGATACCAAGAATCTAACGATATTATACGTTGCACGGCGTGTTCGCACGACCTGTGCCCATCGCGGTGCGATGGAGTGCCCAAGTACATCCATCCATCCATCCATACGTGAGTTATAATTTAACCATTGGATATATTTCAAATAGATTGAGGACTTTACTTGATAAATTAGTCATCCAATACCAGAAGAGGATTATCTTAGACAGATCTATTGGAGAAAATATGTTAAAACAAAATATAGAGAAATACCGGTACCTGGTTTATTATTATCCAGTTTCAAAATGCACCCCACTCTGTTGCTCAGGAATTCATTCTCGAATTACTGAATAAATTTTGGTGAAACCTTCCAAACTGGATAAATTAATTCTCGAGGATTTCGCCGTATATTTATTATTGTGCGCTGAAGCGCTCGGCATAGGGATCAGAACAGTATTGGTAGTGTAAAAATGAGAGTTCCACAACATTTGTTCAAGGGTATAGGGTATAAATGACGTCACCGGGTAAGGCGGGTCTACCCTCGGGTAAGGTAGGTCTATCCGTGGGCAAGGTAAGATAAATATATTATATTATTATTGTTAGATTGTATTCCTGTTCCCTTATACCAAGTCAACTTGAGTGATTTGGCCACTGATCTAGTAACAGTAGGGATTGTCAAGACAATTCCCATTGATGGTTTGATCTTTTTGATAGGGAATTACTTACCAGGGGATAAAGTGAATATTTCAATCATCGTGTCAGATAAGTCTAAGGTTTACCCTGACAATGAAGTTTTGAAGGATGAGTTTCCATGAATATTTTCTGCATGTGTAGTAGCTAGGTCACATTTTTAGGGAGCAACAGGTAGAGGCCCAGTGTGAGAAAGTGGGGGATGATGCTGTTGTTTTTCCTAAATCTTGATGGTAATAACACGAGTGGTAATTCAACAGACTTCATTTTCAACCGGTCATAACTAGTTAAGGAACAGCAAGATGATCCTGTTATCAGGGACATTATGGAGACCGCATTGTCGGAAAAAGAAGCTAAGGATTTCTCCGAATGTTTCTATGTGAAGTCTTGTATATTAATGAGCAAGTGGAGACGACCTAAAACCCAGTTAGTGAATGTTGGTCAGTTTTACAACAGAATGTAGTATCCCCGGGCTATCGGAATGAGATCTTACGAGTGGCTCATGCCATCCTGATAGCAGGCCATTTTCGCACAAGAAAAACATTTTACTGGCCCAAACTGCACTAAGATGGTGTGAGTTACTGCCATACACATCAGATGGTAGGGAAACATCAGCAATCTATGAAACCACCACCATCAATCCAATTCCGGCATTGAAAAAAAATAAACATTCAGAAATGTTTTGCTAGACTGTGTCGGTCCCCTACCCAAGACAAAGTCTAGATATAAATATCTGCTGACTATGGATGTGGCCGCTAGATTTTCCGAGGCAGTTTAAAAATCAGTTTGAAAACAATAACCAATAAGGCAATAGTGGAAGCTTTGCTTCAGTTTTTACTCGATATGGCCTCCCCAAAGAATTTCAATCTGAAAAGGGGCCAAATTTTATGTCTGGCCTTTTCCAAGCGGTCATACACAACTTAGGCATTAGCGAGTTAAAGTTCACAGCCTATCATCCACAGTTACGTGGCTCTGTAGAATGATAGGCTATCACCGGACAATGAAAAACGTCCTGAGAGCTTATATTCTCGAGTACCCTCACAGTTGGGACAAAGGTATATCATTTGTTTCATTTGCTACAAGGGACATGTCCAATGAGTGAACAGTCACAATCAAAGTGTGACTGAGATATATCATTCTCTAGATGACGACTTCACAACGAATATTATGGATTAAGAATACTGATCAGCGATACGGATTTGATATTTTTGGAACATCATGACGTCTTGCCGGCATCATTGAAAATTGTTGACCGCTTCTCTCTTGCAGAAAACTAGCCTATGTTTATGTATACTATGATTGTCTTTTTGAATTTGGTGCTAATACTGTTATATGGAATTGGTCTTTGGATTATGGACGCGGATATTCTTTAATGAACGACGGCTGAATTATGAATGACGGACCAGACGCTTGTAATTTAGTTCATATGAGCTAAGCTATGGACATGAGGTCAGAGGTCCATTAAAGATGTTAAATGCGAGTATTTTTAGGGAGGTTAATGAGACAAACCTCTCGGAATATGTATCTACCTTCAAGGAAAGACAAAGGCATGAGAGGTAGCCGAATTACATCTTATGTCTCCACAAAAGGTCATGAAAACCTTATTTGAAACTTTTCGAGACACATCTTGTGAGCAATCTGCAGAAAAGTGGCCCAGGTCACATATATGGGTCATGTTTTAGGTCAAGGTTAAGTACTACCACGCGAAGCGAAGGTCAAAGTCATTGTAGACTCACCTGTTAGTGGAAAGTTCAGTGGCCTTGTAACCCCTCTGACCAATCTTCTGACAAAGAATTTCAAATTCATTTGGTCAGATTCCTGTCAGACTGCTTTAAAAAAATGAGTAATGAACGCGTGTTAGCAGCTCCAACCTTTTCTAAACCATTCAAGGTAGCAACAGATGCTAGCGAGCTGGGTTAGGAGTTGTATTTCTTCAAGAGGATAAACCTGTGAGTTATCATGGGTGTCGATTTCTTGAGAGGGGTTCGTTTCGTATGGTTAACATACGAGTGGGCACTGAGCGGGGGTCGTTCGCACCCAACTAGCGACGCCCTCAATAAACTCAATAAACACCAAAGGGTATATTTCACCATTGAAAAGGAAACGCTAATTTTAGTATTAGCTTTGCAACATTTTGAAGTGTATGTAACTAACAGCTCTGGTGATATAATTGTATATACTGATCACAATCCATTGATTTCTTTGGAGAAATTTAAAACCAAAGTCAAAGATTGCTTCGCTGGAGTTTGATGTTGCAGTAATATGCTTTGAAAATTGTACATGTTATGGCTGAAATAATATACATGCTGATGCATTGTCAAGAGTATAATTGTAATGCACTTATTGTAAGTTAACTTCACTAACCGCCTACCAGTATATTGCAAAGAAAACTTCGGTGAAATATTTTCTGTTTTTAAGAGGGAGATGTCATGATACTGTATTCTTACCCTCTGAATTATAGTTTATTTTGTTATTTTATTTAGATATGTAAAAAGATCTACCAATACTAGCATGTACAGATAGCTACGACTTACTCAACATCCCTCAGCCAACAGGTTGAACGTCGTCTGACACTTCTATTATAGGGCAACATCTTTGAATAGACCTTCAGTACTCACCTGTTTTGATTGGTATCTTGGTATCATCATAGCTCTCTAGATTTGTATCTAATACCGCTTATGCCGGAGCTAGGGGCCGTGTGGTCATATCATCCAAGTTGCCACACGAACAGGTACAATAAAAGCGTACCTGAGATACAACATCTATCAAGAATCGTTAGATTCTTGGTATGTGCTTTAGAATAGGTTAATCAGAAGACTATTCTGTGAAGTCATGTGACGCAGTCAGTATGTCGGCACCTCTTCCCACTTCCCTTATATGTGTTGTGATTTTTTCCTGTATATGGCGAGATTCTGCTGGTGGACGTTTCGTCCCCGAGGCCCGCCCCCTGTACAGAACTTTTTGGTCTTTGATATATGTTGGCATCTGTGGGAAGTTGATGCTGGGTCGACATCGGGCCTTACAGACTAGTCTTTTGTGTTAAATGCCGTCATTTACATCTGACGACGATACAGCTCACCAATCTCCAATGTACGAGTTGTCACAGCGAAACAGCTCACCAATTACCAGTATACGAGTTGTCAGAGCATTTCCATCATAGCTCTAGATTTGTATCTAATACCGCTTATGCCGGTGCTAGGGGCCGTGTGGTCATATCATCCAAGTTGCCACATGAGCAGGTACAATAAAAGCGTACCTGAGATACAACACATATCACGAATCGTTAGATACTTGGTATGTGCTTTAGAATAGGTTAACCAGAAGACTATTATGTGAAGTCATGTGACGCAGTCAGTATGTCGGCACCTCTTCCCACTTCCCTTATATGTGTTGTGATCTTGACATTCCTCACGATATCATCCTTGCCGGGGTATACCTCCACTACACGAGCTATCTTTGCTTGTCTGCCTTTCGTCGTCCATTTGGCTCTTCGTGCAAGAGTTGGGAGATATTCCTGGATAAATCTCCTCCAGAAATTGTTGACCAGCGTTTGAACAAACTCAAACCTTTTACGAAGGTTTCTCGAATCATCGAACGGACCCTGTGGGATGTCGGCAGAAGCTCTTCCGAGCAGGAAGTGGTTTGGCGTTAATGGGCGTGGATCATTCGGATCATCTGGTGAGTATCCAATCGGTCTAGAGTTTACAAGACAGGTTGCTTCTGCAAACACTGTGGACATCTCGTTCCACGTTAGGGTTTGTCCACCAACTACAACTTTCAGAGCACGTTTAGCCTGCTTAATTAGGCTCTCGTAGAAGCCTCCTTGATGGGGGCTTAACGGAGTTATGAATTTCCATTTTACTTTGTGTAGTACGGCAAAGTCTTGGATCTGCCTACGTCCTTCCTGTAACAGTTTTCGGAGTTCCTTCTCAGTTCCAGTAAATGACGTCCCGTTATCAGAAATGATGACGCTTGGCCAGCCATGATAGGCAACGAAGCGTCTCAAGGCTTGCAGAAACGACTGCGTCGACAGTCCATCGATTATTTCCAGGTGTATGGCCCGGACTGTGCCACAGGTGAATAAGGCACCCCATGCCTTCGATGTTTTATTTCGTCCGTACCTCAGATTGAAGGGACCAAACAGGTCAACTCCGGTAGTAGAAAAGGGCGGAGAAAATGGTCTGAGCCTGTCAGGCGGGAGATCCGCCATTAATGTTGAGCTGGGTGGCTGTCGTAGTTTACGGCAAATTGTGCACTTCTTCACAATCTCTCTCACCAAATTACGACCTCGCAGAACCCAGTAGTTGCGTCTGCTGTCGCAAAGGGTTCTTTCTGCCCCAGGGTGACCCATTTTTCCATGCACATCTCTCAAAATCAGCTTTGAAACAGGAGCAGAAGATGGGAGTACTATCGGATGCTTCTGATCATATGGCAAGTCTGACCGCCGTAGTCGTCCTCCTACTCGAACAATGCCATCCTTCATAAATGGGGCTAAATCACGACATCTCTCCTGCCAATCTGCGAGTTCACCCTGTGCGTTGACTATCCAGTAGTTCTCGGCCTTCTGAATTTCTCCTGTCTGGAGTGAGTCCATGATCACGCTCTCGGGGTTTGTCTTCTTACATTTCAGATTATGAATGAATCGGAAACAGAATGCTGTTACCCTCAAGAGTTTTTTCCAGCTCGAGAAAGCAGTAGGGTCGATCAGTGGTTCGACCTTTACACTAGCATAGACTGCTTTAGGTTTCTTTTCTTCTAGGTCACTCGTCGGTTTTCGGATGGATACCTGTTCGGGCCAACCCTCTTTGGGTCCCGCAAGAAATGGTGGACCGGTCATCCATCGACCTCGCATTGATTCAACTCTCAAGCCGCGACTCAAGTCGTCCGCGGGATTCTGGGAGGTAGGAACGTGTTTCCATTTGTCCACGTCCCACGTTGTTTGGATTTCTGCCACTCTAACGCCTACGAATGGTTTCAATTTGGTCGACTCCGAGTTCAGCCAGTATAGGACTATTTGGGAATCTGTCCATAACACAACAGAGGGTTTCTCTCGGAGCTCGTCGTAGATCGTCTTAGCTAAACGGGATGAGACCAATGCAGCCATTAGCTCCAACCTCGGTATGGTCGCCTGATGCAACGGAGCGACTCTCGCTTTAGCAGACACCAATCTGACTGAGTTGCCATCACGGGTAGGCCATAGAAGATAAGCTGCTGCCCCATATGCAACGGCGCTTGCATCGGCAAACAAATGGAGTTCTGGAGAGCCTGTCGCATTCTCCGGTTTCAAGCATCTCGGAAATTCTATGTTCTCCAGTTCTTTCATATCCTGGAACAAGCAATGCCAGACATCACAGATTTCTACCGGAAGTACGTCATCCCAGTCTAGATCTTTCAGACGCCAAATAGACTGCATGGCAATCCTCGCTCTAATGGTTAGAGCCGCAGCTAATCCCAGAGGATCGTATAGCATCGACAGCTTCGAGAGCACTGTCCTCTTAGTAAACCGTTGAAGGTCAACATCTTTCACTTGGAAGTAGATTGTGTCAGAAGTGGGATTCCAACAAACTCCAAGTGTTTTGACACGATCCTGGTCACCAAAACTCACATCAGTATGGTCTGTGTTTGACATAGTGTTTCCATTCCGAAACCACTTCTTTATACGAAAACTGCCGCTGGCAAGGATATCGTCGAGATCAGCCATTCTCTTTGTTGCCTCAGCTGCTGACGGGCACGAGTGGATAATATCATCCACGTATCTATCTCTCTGAATAATGCTCGCGGCATCTGGATGGCTGTGCTTATGCTCCTCTGCTATTTTGAGCATCACATATCCTGCCATGTCCGGTGACGGTTTATCCCCAAATGTGACGCGTGCGAGTCGATAAACCATAGGCTTCTTGGTAGTCTCCAAGTTCCTCCATAGGAATCGATGGACATGGCTGTCCTCTTCCGTCAGTCGAACCTGGAGGAACATTTTCGATATGTCACCAACAAAGGCCTCCCTCTCTTCTCTGAATCGGAGAAGTACGCCCAGTAGATCTCCGATAAGGCAAGGACCTTTCAGCAGGAAGGAGTTCAGCGATGTACCGCCATAACTGGATGCCGGATCAAACACGATACGAAGTGGCGTGCTTGGTTTGTCAGGGCGGTATATTCCGTGATGAGGTAAGTAATGTACTGGAGTCTTGTTACTGCTGAGCTCTTCTTCAATTACTGGCACTGCCCACTCATTTTTCAGGTACTCATCCATTCCTTTCTGGTACATCTGTGCTCTCTCTGGGTTTCTCAGTAACGATCGTTCTAAAGAGTGGAGTCTCTTCTCTGCTAACCAATAATTGTCGGGCAACAATTGCTTGTCCTTCTTCCATGGAAGTCCAATGACGTACCGATCATCCAGCTTATGACAGGATGAACTGAAAATGTCGAGAGCCCTTTTGTCGTCAGGAGAAATGACACTCGATGGGCACGAACAGTCAGGAGCGCGTACACCCAGAGTTTCTAGGTCATAGAACTTACCAATATCAACCTTGGTGACAAAGTTGACAGAACATACTGGAGATCTCTTGGGACCAATATCTCCACCAATCACAAACCAACCCAATTTTGTCTTCTTTCCCACCGGTTCAAAAGGCTGTCCCTGACGAACATCTTCCTCAGCATGGAGGTGACTATACTGGACTCCCAGTATCAGATCTATCGGACCTGCCTTATGAGAAAACTGAACATCTGATAGGTGCGGAAACGCTGATAACCAGGTTCTATCGAGGGCTGGTACACTGAGTACTGTTTTACTGATCTCGTGGGCTTCAACCTCGAATTCTCCTTTACCAGAAATTGGAGATAGCCAAAACTTCACTCTCTTACTGTCTCTTTGAACGAGTCGCTCTCCTCCTACAACAGAGAGTTCTAGGCCCTCTCGCCTTCCCTGAAGTCCCAAGGATTTCGCGAACTCCTTTCGGATAATTGTAGTGGCAGCTCCACTATCTACTAGGACATTTCCCTCTCTGACTCGCCCATTCTGCGATCTGAATTGCACTCTGACAACTGGAAGGATTCCGTCATTGCCAAGACTCGATGTGGCACCACTGGCACTTGGTGGATCTGTGTGCAAAAGGCGATGATGAAATCGGCTGCATCCATCCTTTTCACATTTCCTCCTTGACCGACAATCTTTGGTCATGTGGCCACGAACTAAACACGAAAAGCAAAGTCTGTCGTTCTTTGCCAGTTCAATCCGTTCTGAAACTGAAGAATCAATAAAACTTGGACAATCAGACAATCTGTGATTTTCATCACAGGAGTAACACTTGATAGGTTTCTTACCTTGATTTGGCTGGGGCTGTGCAGAATGCACACCTCTTCCGCGGTCTTTGTTCTTTCCCTTCCAGGCTGGCTGGCGACTAACCTCAATATCTCCGAAGTCAGGATCAAAGTCGGCTTTGACATGCTTCCTAATAAAGGTACTGATATGATTAAGGTTTGGGGTTTCACCTTTCTCTCTAATCCCTGTCACTGTAACCTTCCACTTACCTATGAGACGTTCTGGTAGGCGTTTTATCACATTACAAGCGTCTAGTCCGTCATTCATAATCCAGCCGTCGTCCATTAGAGAATATCCGCGTCCATAATCCAAAGACCTATTCCATTTCCATATAACAGTATTAGCACCAAATTCAAAAGACAAAAGTATACATAAACATAGGCTTGTTTCCTGCAAGAGAGAAGCGGTCAACAATTTTCAATGATGCGGGCAAGACATCATGATGTTCCAAAATATCAAATCCGTATCGCTGATCAGTATTCTTAATCCATAATATTCGTTATAGAGTCGTCATCTAAAAATGATGTACCTCAGTCATGTCTGAGATTATCAGTTGAATTAGCATCTGCAAAATAAGCTAGTCGGTGCAGTGTAGCGAGACAACTAACAATGTCGAGTGAGAGTTCACGCAAACCCTGCCTGTCATTGGAGGACAAATTTGACCCTTTGGTTAATTTATTAATGTGAGCCCTGGCAATAAGGCTCTTTTGACCAAACTGATCTTTCAACATTTTTAAGGCGGTTGCATACATGACCCCTCCTGACCCCAGGCCTGCAATGGTTCGCTCTGCATCCCCACACACATGCATTCTTAATTGCACCATCCTCATGTCATCTGATAAATGAGGTTTACTATGAATGTGTATTCTGAAGCTCTCAACAAAATCTACATACTGTAAAGGATTACCATCAAACTTGCTCAGTTTGACATTGGGAATTTCTCTACTTGCCTCAAGCCTATATAAGGCATCAGCTACAGACATGTTACTGTTAATGTTCGGTAATTGAGTTTCTTGGAATTCAACCAAATTGTCAATCCAATTGTCAAAGGGAATTTGATTGGTACTATTCACATGGGCAGAGGCATCTGATATCGAATCAGTCTCATTTTGAGTTTCTGGTGAATGTTCTATTTGCTCTGCTGACACTTGAGGATTTTCATTCGCCTGTACCTGTGCGGCTTGCGCGGTTACACTTCTGGTGACGGCTCGGCCTACTCTTTGCTCGAATACTGGACGTTGGTCCGTTGAACCGTCCAGTGAAGAAATATAATCGTCTACATCTCCTTCAAAGGTGTATACATCATTCAATAATTCACTCTCCCATCTGTTCAATATATGATGTTCTTCTTCTGGAACAAAGTCATATAGTTCAGCATGGACTTCACGTACATCTGAGAAGTCTTTACGAAGGTCTTCAACTTCCTTCAATAATCTGCGTTTATCTCGTTCACGACCTGTTATGGCATAGCGAACTCGATTTACCGTTCTTGTGATCCTGCCACGAAGAAGCCGTCTACGCCCCTTCAGTTGATTCACTCTATCATCCTGGTTTGGACCTTGCTGACCACCACTAGGACCAGGGTTCTCATCTCTCTGAGATACATTGTCACTGGAACCACGCCGTGGGTTCTCCATAGCTCCATCAACCACCTGTTCATCAGCTGCGCTCATGTCGGATCAATTTCGATTTAATTCAAAAACCAAGGCAATGCAAATCTTCATACGCGGTCTCCTAGATTGACCCAAAAGATTTCGGCACTCTTCAGAAATTTGGTTCGGATAGAACAAATCGAAGCAACACGAGGAGACTTTCGTTTAACACTGTATTGTATGTGTGTTCTGCAAATCAAATACAGAAAATAAATCAATTACAATTAGTACATGAAATACTGTTTGAATTATCATTAATTCCATTCATTAAACGTATCATCCGGTAATTAATAGGAATCAGAAATATGTCACTTATGGCGTTCCATACATTGAGTCTATTTCAAGGAACTAAACAATAATACCACCGGTCTTCCATACATTGTCTTTTTAAAAGAACTTAATGATACAACTGGTCTTCCATACAATGGATGATATGCAGTATGAATAGCCTTCCAAATACATGTAAGCGAGTGAATAGAATTTAACGTCGCTTTCAACAATAATTCAGCTGTATCACGACAAACGCCAAATACATGTAACTGAACATGTTCTCTTCATTAAATTAATTTATGCCTGATAATCAAATAACAGAAATGCAATGCAATAATTTGATTCTTCTTACATGTATCTAATATAAACATAGTAAGTCTTCTTGACTATATCTCATCGATTGTGAAACACTGATTTATCTTTAATTCAGTAAAACCTATTACGGGTATCAAACACTGCTACATGCAGAATGCATTACGCAACGTAAACGCATGTATCTCCGCTGACTGAGAATAGGGGAGAAGGGTTGACAAAACCCAAACAGACAATCGCTAAAATGCAGAAAATGAAATGTCTCAAGGAGAAATAATTGTGACACACAACTCTAAATATTATGTCTTAAAGTGTATCGGAAATAAAATGCATCGTTGCCAGGGTCATATAGAGAAAGCGATGGAATTCTCGCACAACCTAAACACCCCTGTCGAATAATAGCCTCTTCCAGACAATGTCAGACAGCACAAGTTAACTCTCACAGACAAGACTGTCTGAAACTTCTGCAACAACCCGTTACTTTGAATACATGCCAAAGATCCCTACATCGTTGCACAATGACACTTATTAGTTACTCTTTAATACTCACCTGAAGAGTGGGTCTCCTACGCATCGACAACAACAAAACAATCGTGTAAACTTGCACCCGACGCAGACGAACAGCGTGGTCCAAAACTACAGTCTGTACTACGGATGTGACGTCACGAACAAAGGGAAGTAATTATCACACTGACATGGGACCAATGTAAAATAGATCTACCAATACTAGCATGTACAGATAGATACGACTTACTTAACACCGATAGCGCCTAATATCTTCATTTTTTTTACATTGGTGCCGTGATCACTGGTGCATGGAGTGTGGGGCTCTGGACCAGAAAACCTGGGTTGATTTCGGAAGGGGAGAGGATTTAGGCGGGGAGGAGTGTAACGGGAGGTACTTTTACCAGTGCTTTTACTAGCTTACAGCTGGCGGGAATTTCTCTTTAGCTCAGTCGGTATGGCGCTGGTGCGACAAGTAAGAGGACCCCGGATCGCATCCTGATAGCGCCAAAAATCTTCATCCTTTACATTGGTGCCGTGTAAGGGAAGAGTTATTTCCCTTTGTATATGTTGTATATGTTGATGTGCATTGTGCCAAAATGTTTATATTTTGTACAATATTTATTGTTACCAATGTTATTCTGATTTATTTGTTTAAGCAAAATGTTGAAACTGATGAATTACTGGTTTCTATGTTGTTGTATTTGATAATACTGTCTTGCTTTATTTATGAATACGATTATTGCTTTGGATCTGAATCCATTAATTCTGCTACAGAAACGTGCACTCCGGATAATTACTTTTTCGCGAAAACATGAGCATACACTGCCACTCTTCACAAATCTAAAAATATTGCAGTTACTAAAATTAAATCAATATATATCCCTGCTATTAGTTCACAAATTCATTCATCACTTTGATCAGCTACCAGTACTTTTAAAATTATATTTTACGAGACAATCGGACATACATCAACATGGGACCAGGGGACAAGCTCTTAACCTATATAGGCCTATATATCGATCTAACTTGTCGTTTTGTACGCTCAAAATTACTGGACCTCGCGAATGGAACAAACTCCCCTCACCAATCAAAAGTATAAATTCCACTTCACTATTTAAATCAAAACTCAAGTCATACCTAATAGACAACTGACCCATTATCACAGCCGGTGCAATTTTAATATAAAAGCTACACTTCAGATAAAAGTATTTATTGTTTCACCATCTGTAGCAGTTTAATATATATATATATATATATATATATATATTTTGGGATAGAGCAAGCCCTTTGGGATTTTATTCCCGCCAAGTGTTGTATTTAGGCGTGAAAGTCCGCTTTTCATTTTATGACTTATGCTAGACTGCCATTGATGTAATAATACTACAATGTATATTGGTGAATAAATTATTATTATTATTATTAGGTCTTTCCATTACAAATGGAAAGACCTTTTGTTATTCTACGGATTATTATTATTATTGTTCTACTTTTGAAATAGCAGCTAAACGGCTTGATATACAGCTTAGATATTTAGCACCTTTGTAGATACGAGGCTGTACTTTCTAGTACAAGTATTCAATTTTGACCTTGACCTTGACCTATTGAGCTATGGGCTTTTTTGATAAAAACACCATTTTGCGAATATTGACCAAACGCATAAGGCGATACAGCTGAAATTTAAAATGTGAAAGTTTGCAGATACACCCAACAAAATAACCAATAAAATAAGTAGGTCAAAGAAGCGGTTTTCGAGTTCTCTCCCCTGGTGCTGTTTTTCGTGTGGGCTGTGTACAGCCAAAACTATAGAACATATCTAAAAGAAAGTTGATGGTTGGTAAGTGTTACATATGGCCATGCTGTAGTTATATTTTTGAATTGTTACGTAACAAGTAAAAGTAGTTATCTCCCTTTAATGTTTTTCAAATCCCAGTATTTTATAAGGAAATAAGCTACGGCATTGATACTCCTAATATTAATGAACACTTTAATGACCGAAAAGAATGTGACCTTAAATTTGACCTTTGACCTCCAAGAGCGTCTTTATATGAGTGCAAAGTTTGGTGGTGAAATCTTGAACGGCTAATGCGATCGGCCTAATAATAAGGTCACGTGACCTACGTCATGTCACAAGGTCACCACTTGTCTCAGAACTCGGCCTTGACCTTGACCCTTGAAGTGGTAAGCATCCAAATATCGAGAATACGGCTTCCATTTTCTGAAAAACTAACGCACCGACAGTTACAAAACAATGAAACAATAGTCGGCACAATATTGTCTTTCTTTTGGCGCTATTTATAAAATGATCCGATGTGACCTTGACCTTGAATATCGCACAATGTAAATAACATTGTTCGCATTTTCCTAAAAAACTACAACATGCAGGAATCTGTAATTTAGTACATTTGTAGCCCATGATACAGGTATGACGTCACTGAATTTTCAACCTGACCTTGACCCTGGTTTTTCAGATATGGCCCCCGACAGTTTTCAGACTACAGCGCCATAACTTGAAAACTGTTAGGAATTCTAACTTGAAATTTGCACATGAATGTAGGTCATTACATGAGGTAACAGAACATCAGTAGAACCCATAAAAAGATACCAGAAAGATTGGGAGATAATTAGCCATTTCTGAAATTTTGGATTTATTCAAATTTTGCGAAAATTATGCATCCAATCATCACTATTTTTAGGCACGATTGAGGGAATATATATATGTATTTGCCTATGAAATTTCAAGAATATAGCTTTGATAGGTTTAGAGATATTAAAAAAACAATTTTCCCGAACTATTAAGCCGTTAAATGGTCACATGTTGATTTCATCTATTCAATGGGAGTTGTCAATTTCGCTATAGCGATTCGGCTGTAACACTCGAGGCATCCGGAGTTCGCAATTAAATAAATGTCGTGTTACATGACGGAGCTGGCTCATCTTTTTGGAAACGCTATAACTCTTGAACCGCAATAGGTACGGACTTCTAAGTTGTTGCCTGTTACTTCCAATAATGAGTTCTTTCGTCGACAATGACTCCATACCAGGAACAGTAATAATACAGCGTAGACAGAGGCTTAGCGATAAAACAAAAAAACATTCTCCCACTTCGTGCATGCTATTTGCCTATCACCCGTCAGGTAAAACGCTTTCGATATTAAGTAGTAATTGATTTCATCCATCTTATTGTATAACGCCAGATCGGTTTCAAAGAGGCATTAATTGGTTCTCCATTGACAAGGCGTGAAGACCTGTATGTAACCCGACACACAAGTTAAAGCTTTCAGGAGTTTCGACTGTACCAACCGAGTCACCCCGCGATTGTAATTAAATGAACGTCGTTCTAAGTGATGAAAGGAGCTGCGAACCATGATGAGCCCTCTGTAAGCCCATGATGCATTATGCATATTTGTTAATTAAACGAAGGGTGTTCAGTTATCATTATATCGACATCGCCTATGCAACATGACATGAACTGAATTTCCAACGAAAGGATACCTTTGGACGACCGTCGTGGAAAGACCGTGTCATTGTACCAACAATGTCTAGTTATTATTGTTATTATTATTGTCTCGGAAATAGTTCAGTTACCATCAGTTGTGTAAGCCCGGTTTTCATTTATTAGCTTTGAGTTTAAAAGGTTCTGGGCTTCCACTAGGAGGATTTTCTGAAGGTATCGTGTTTGCGTTGGAATTCTCATAGCTTTTATTTAGCTTTCGTGGGGAAGAAAACAGAAAGAAGGTGACATGAACACCTGTCAGTTTGACTGATGGCGTCAATACAAGAAGTAGACTGTCTATACTTTGGGGCAGTAAGTCCTCGTAGTAGAAGACACCGGACTCCCGCTTCCCTTATATGTGTTGTAATTCCTTATATTATTTGACCAATTTTTTACGTGATGTATAACTGTAAAGTCCGCGTAAACTTGAATTTTATTAAATGTTATTTCATAAAATCCTGAGTTAGAGTTCTCTTTGACAGATCTTAGTTCTTTCCGTGCTTCCGTGCATACGCCAATTTGGAATCTAAACCTTCGAACCTGGGTTGATACGGGGGGCAACGAAGTTGTCTCCCGTTACATTTTGGTGCCGTGACCAGGATTCAAAATATGGGGAACGGAACGAGTGATACCGGGATTGTTGCGGACACGGATATTGGAGATCTGTCAAGAGAGGACTTGTTTGGAGGCTTAAGCGGGGGTATAAGGTATCCTATGGAATCCCGTAGTGAGAATAATGGGATGGAAACGTGACCTAAGGTGAAATTTTCCAATCAAGATGATATGGTCAGTATTTGTCTGATTCAGAGATAGGACAGAGGTACGATGACGTAGAAATATCACTAGATGCAGAGATTGCTAGGGTAGAGGGGTTAAGTAAAGAATTATCGGCTGGAAAGCACGGAACTCATAGAGGGGCTCCACTACGGTTTTCCACGAACACCCTTCATAAAAATCCTCCTCCACTAGGGACAAGTACACCATGTCGGAAAGAGGACATTCAGTACACTGGTACATCTGGCCGAACAAGAAGGCGTGAGAAAGGGTCTGATAAGTTTGATGGTCACACGGTCGCCTGAAAAGATTTTATAGTTCATTTCGAACAGGTCGCTCGGTGGAACGGGTGGAATTCATGAGATAAGGCACAAGAGCTATCAATGTGTCTTCGTGAGGATTCTCAGAAGTTATTGGGAGGCATGCCAGAAAATTGTTTATAGATATATGAGGAGTTAACGGCAGTGCTTGTGAAACGTTTCGACCCCAAGGAAAGGGATATAGCCCAAAGGTGTGAATTTAGAACACGCAAAAGACGGGTAAATAAAACTCCTACTGATTTCGGGTACGCATTGTGTCGTTTAGGTTGTTTAGTTATTCCTGAGATGCATATTGAGTATAGGGAGATTAACATTCTGGAACAATTAATGACAGGAATAGGAAATGCTCAGATGGAAGAGCATGTGATGTTTAATCACTCCCAATCATTGGATGCAGCGATAGCCCTAGCGATCGAATTTGAAACTGTGAAATGGTTGCAAAACCCTGTGTTAAAACCGAAAGTGTGTTCGGCAACGCAGGGGTGTGCTCTATCGGATCTATAGCAGAGACACAGGGCGAGATCCAATCCCTAATAGAAAAGTTGACAAATTCGATTGAATCACAGTTCAAGCAATTGGCAGGGGAACTCAGGAAAACAATTAGGTATAAGGGGAATAATTCTGACGGTAGTTGCAAGCAGAAGCAATTTTATGTCTGTCATCGATTTGGACATTTTTCCTATCACTGCCTGGATAGGATATTGGCGAAAGCGCAGTCGGGAGAAGTTGAAGGCGCGGGGGGTGATCCTTTAAACTAGAACGGGCTGTGTATGAGACCAAAGATGCAGCCCCTTCCCGCTCCATAGCAAACGAAAGGCCGCGTAGTAATGTTAGTGAAGTTATGCAGTCCTTACTCTTTGCTAATGTCACATTTGCAGGTAGAGCCGTAGAAATGTTGATAGATACCGGGTCTGCTGTAAACCTGATGTCGTCCACCCTATATGGTCAAATGAGAGATAATATACCGTCCCTGGAAAAAACAGATGACGTACTTACCAAAGCCGATGGAGGTCCCTTGACGATTCTGGGTATAGGGTAGAGTTAGAAATCCGTAAGTAGTAGGTAGCCCGCATCCGTAACCGAAAGCTCCCCACTGCGCCTGCGCAGAACCTGTTTTGACGTCACAATTGGGGGAGATTGGGGAGCATTGGGGAGCTGTGAGATTATTGGGGATTTTGAAAATATGCAAATGAGAATGGGGGGTTGTGAGATTATTGGGGATTTTGAAAATATGCAAATGAGTTCAATGAGTGCACCTCCACGAAAAAAAAAAGTTCCGGCAAAAAAAAAAAAAAAAAAAAAAATGTATTCATGCGCGGTGATGCGGTTTTGGCCGTGGTTTTGGCGGTAATTCGGTTTCGGGGAAAAGCTTCCGCTGAGAAAAAGTAGTCCCTAGATAAAATGGTCCGATTGGGTCGAGTGAGGTATCAAAGTGAAGCTTAGGTGAAGGGGCATCTAATGGGCTGGGTATGGTTTCCCAATGACGATCACGTGATCAAGGCATGTCTCGACTTGTTCTGGGTTGCACAGTTCTGCCATACGGAGCATGGGTACTAGTATTTCAAATAAATTAATTAATTAATTAATTAATTTTAATTAATTACTTGTAAAATGGCGGTGTTTTTAGACGGGGCAAGGGAGCAAACGAGGCGGTGGGGACGTCACGGGGAGAAAAAACCCTCACATTACCCTCAAAAAACCTCTAAGCCATATAATAATAATAAACATAATCTATAGGTGTTGTACCATGTTAATAGGATCAGTCTAGCATCTGTACCACCCTAGGGTCGAGTGTTTATTGTCCCGTGTATCTCCGCAAGAAAACAACAAAGAAAATGGCGGCTCCAGGATGGTGCGGGTACGCCCTTTCCATATCATGGCGTCGACCGTAGCGCCATCTGCACACATTGACGCAAGGGAGACAACTCGTGTGGGCCAAGGATATGGAAATAGCCGTGTTGGAGCTAGGGGAGTGACTACTGGTCCAATGGGATCGAGTGAGGTATCAATGTGAAGCTTAGGTGAGGGGGCATGTAATGGGCTGGGTGTGGGGTTGAACTAGCGTCATTCTGCGCATGCGCGGTGACCGAAGGGTATGAAAATAGCCGTTTTGGAGCTAGCGAAGCCAATAATGGTCCAATGGGGTCGAGTGAGGTATCAAAGTGAAGCTTATGTGAAGGGGCATCTGACTGGACTAGCGGCTTGGGCGTTGTCACCAATCTGCGCATGCGCGGTGGCCGAAGGGTATGGAAATAGCCGTGTTGGGAGCTAGCGAAGCCAATAATGGTGCAATGGGATCGAGTGAGGTATCAAAGTGAAGCTTAGGTGAAGGGGCATCTGACTGGACTAGCGGCTTGGACGTTGTCACCATTCTGCGCATGCGCGGTGGCTCAAGGGTATGGAAATAGCCGTGTTGGGAGCTAGGGGAGTTACTACTGGTCCAGTGGGGTCGAGTGAGGTATCAAAGTGAAGCTTAGGTGAAGGGGCATCTGACTGGACTAGCGGATTTGAAATAGCGTCATTCTGCGCATGCGCGGTGGTCCAAGGGTATGGAAATAGCCGTGTTGGGAGCTAGCGAAGCCAATAATGGTGCAATGGGGTCGTATGAGGTATCAAAGTGAAGCTTATGTGAAGGGGCATCTAATGGGCTGGGTGTGGGGTTGAACTATCGGCATTCTGCGCATGCGCGGTGGCAGAAAACAGGCATTTTGGGTGCTATGTAGGGGTGTGTTTGGGTTAGAGATGGGCTAATCACGGTTCGAATGGGTCGTGTGAGGTGTCAAAGTGAAGCTTGTGTGGGGTAGAGTCAGAATGGTGTGTTTTTGAATGCAAGTCGCGTCAATCTGCGCATGCGCAGTTGGTTGTATTAAGTAAAGTGGCCATTTTGGGGCAGTACATGAAGGTGTTTGGGGTAGAGATGCACCGCTATGGGTCCGAATGGGTCGTGGAGGGTGTCAAAGTGAAGCTTGTGTGGGGTAGAGTCAGAATGGCGTGTTTTTGAATGCAAGTCGCGTCAATCTGCGCAGGCGCAGTTGGTTGTACTAAGTAAAGTGGTCATTTTCGGGCAGTACATGAAGGTATTTGGGATCGAGATGGGCTATTCACGGTTCGAATGCGTCCTGGAAGGTGTCATCTTGTAGTTCTCGGGGTGTACAATCCGATTTGAGGAATGTTCGCGTCATCTGTGACGTCATCGGTGACGTCATCGGTGACGTCATCGGTACGAGTAGTAGCGAAAGTGTACATTTTCGGGTAGTACATGAAGGTATTTGGGATCGAGATGGACTATTCACGGTTCGAATGCGTCCTGGAAGGTGTCATCTTGTAGTTCTCGGGGTGTACATTCCGATTTGAGGGATGTTCGCGTCATCTGTGACGTCATCGGTGACGTCATCGGTACGAGTAGTAGCGAAAGTGGCCATTTTCGGGCAGTACATGAAGGTATTTGGGGTCGAGATGGGCTATTCACGGTTCGAATGCGTCCTGGAAGGTGTCATCTTGTAGTTCTCGGGGTGTACATTCCGATTTGAGGGATGTCCGCGTCATCTGTGACGTCATTGATGACGTCATCGGTACGAGTAGTAGCGAAAGTGGACATTTTGTGGGTGCGTGAGGGTGAGTTTGGTGTAGAGATGCACCATCCTTAGTCCGAATGCGTCGTGTGAGGTGTCATTTTGTAGCTCTCGGGGTGTACATTCCGAATTGAGGCATGTCCGAAGCATCTGTGACGTCATCGATGACGTCATCAGTAGGAGTATTAGCGAAAGTGAGCCTTTTGGGGCAGTGCAGGAAGGTATTTGGTGTAGAGATGGACCATCCGCGTTGTGAATGCGTCGTGTGGGGTGTCATGTTGTAGCTCTCGGAGTATAGACCCTGATTTCAGGGATATTTATAGCATCTGTGACGTCATTAGTACAAGTTGTAGCGAAAGTGGGCATTTTTAGCAGTGAAGGATGTTATTTGGTGTAGAGATGGACCATCCGCGGTCCAAATGGACCGTGTGAGGTGTCATCTTGTAGCAACGCCCACCAACACCATTCTTAATGCTTCAACGCCCTGGTGAAATAGCTCAGAAGCTCTGATATTCCATGGAATTGTCACTAATTCTTCGAAATGCGGTGATGCCCGTCAACGCCCGTCGTTACACCTTAACACTCTAACATAACGCCATGATATAGACCAGAGAGAGAACAACAACAGCAGCAACAACAAGGATGACACATGAGAGAACAACAACAACAAGAAGTTTTTTTCATATAGTTTATTCTCCCCAATGTTACATCATACCCACGCTGGGGGAGCCGCGTTGGGTATATTTACAATTCAAGAAGATTCTTATCCAATCAGAGGCCACCATTTGCATGTTTCATATTCGTTCCTGTCCGTTAGATGTATTCTTGTTCAATCAGAAGTCTCCATTTCAGAAAGTGCCATCTGGACCGTTTATTCTAATCATCGTCGGGCAGGCCAGGATACCGTTGAGGCAACATATCCTCAGATAGTTGTTTGCGCATTCTGAGTATCTATCAGTGCGTGGGTGAATACTTTCATCCGATGTGAGGGGTGAGGTGTCAAAGTGAAGCTTGTGTGGGGTAGAGTCAGAATGGTGTGTTTTTGAATGCAAGTCGCGTCAATCTGCGCATGCGCAGTTGGATGTATTAAGTAAAGTGGCCATTTTGGGGCAGTACATGAAGGTGTTTGGGGTAGAGATGGACCGCTATGGGTCCGAATGGGTCGTGGAGGGTGTCAAAGTGAAGCTTGTGTGGGGTAGAGTCAGAATGGCGTGTTTTTGAATGCAAGTCGCGTCAATCTGCGCAGGCGCAGTTGGTTGTAGTAAGTAAAGTGGCCATTTTCGGGCAGTACATGAAGGTATTTGGGATCGAGATGGGCTATTCACGGTTCGAATGCGTCCTGGAAGGTGTCATCTTGTAGTTCTCGGGGTGTACAATCCGATTTGAGGGATGTTCGCGTCATCTGTGACGTCATCGGTGACGTCATCGGTACGAGTAGTAGCGAAAGTGGACATTTTCGGGCAGTACATGAAGGTATTTGGGGTCGAGATGGGCTATTCACGGTTCGAATGCGTCCTGGAAGGTGTCATCTTGTAGTTCTCGGGGTGTACATTCCGATTTGAGGGATGTCCGCGTCATCTGTGACGTCATCGGTGACGTCATCGGTACGAGTAGTAGCGAAAGTGGACATTTTCGGGCAGTACATGAAGGTATTTGGGGTCGAGATGGGCTATTCATGGTTCGAATGCGTCCTGGAAGGTGTCATCTTGTAGTTCTCGGGGTGTACATTCCGATTTGAGGGATGTCCGCGTCATCTGTGACGTCATTGATGACGTCATCGGTACGAGTAGTAGCGAAAGTGGACATTTTGTGGGTGCGTGAGGGTGAGTTTGGTGTAGAGATGCCCCATCCTTAGTCCGAATGCGTCGTGTGAGGTGTCATTTTGTAGCTCTCGGGGTGTACATTCCGAATTGAGGCATGTCCGAAGCATCTGTGACGTCATCGATGACGTCATCAGTAGAGTATTAGCGAAAGTGAGCCTTTTGGGGCAGTGCAGGAAGGTATTTGGTGTAGAGATGGACCATCCGCGTTGTGAATGCGTCGTGTGGGGTGTCATGTTGTAGCTCTCGGAGTATAGACCCTGATTTCAGGGATATTTATAGCATCTGTGACGTCATTGGTGACGTCATTAGTACAAGTTGTAGCGAAAGTGGGCATTTTTAGCAGTGAAGGATGTTATTTGGTGTAGAGATGGACCATCCGCGGTGCGAATGCGTCGTGGGAAGTGTCATCTTGTACCAACGCCCACCAACGCCATTCTTAATGCTTCAACGCCCTGGTGAAATAGCTCAGAAGCTCTGATATTCCATGGAATTGTCACTAATTCTTCGAAATGCAGTGATGCCCGTCGACGCCCGTCGTTACACCTTAACACTCTAACATAACGCCATGATATAGACCGGAGAGAGAACAACAACAGCAGCAACAACAAGGATGACACATGAGAGAACAACAACAACAAGAAGTTTTTTTCATATAGTTTATTCTCCCCAATGTTACATCATACCCACGCTGGGGGAGCCGCGTTGGGTATATTTACAATTCAAGAAGATTCTTATCCAATCAGAGGCCACCATTTGCATGTTTCATATTCGTTCCTGTCCGTTAGATGTATTCTTGTTCAATCAGAAGTCTCCATTTCAGAAAGTGCCATCTGAACCGTTTATTCTAATCATCGTCGGGCAGGCCAGGATACCGTTGAGGCAACATATCCTCAGATAGTTGTTTGCGCATTCTGAGTATCTATCAGTGCGTGGGTGAATACTTTCATCCGATGTGAGGTGTGAGGTGTCAAAGTGAAGCTTGTGTGGGGTAGAGTCAGAATGGTGTGTTTTTGAATGCAAGTCGCGTCAATCTGCGCATGCGCAGTTGGATGTATTAAGTAAAGTGGCCATTTTCGGGCAGTACATGAAGGTGTTTGGGGTAGAGATGGACCGCTATGGGTCCGAATGGGTCGTGGAGGGTGTCAAAGTGAAGCTTGTGGGGGGTAGAGTCAGAATGGCGTGTTTTTGAATGCAAGTCGCGTCAATCTGCGCAGGCGCAGTTGGTTGTAGTAAGTAAAGTGGCCATTTTCGGGCAGTACATGAAGGTATTTGGGATCGACATGGGCTATTCACGGTTCGAATGCGTCCTGGAAGGTGTCATCTTGTAGTTCTCGGGGTGTACAATCCGATTTGAGGGATGTTCGCGTCATCTGTGACGTCATCGGTGACGTCATCG
>JAVTVY010050403.1:0-26574 GCA_036873755.1 Hanleya hanleyi
GTCTCACTCATGTATCATGTGCATATTGTACCATCTTCAATGGTGTCGATGCTAAAGAAAGAGAACATATTTGTTATGTAAATATTAACATATTTCTATGAATATCTGAGAAAGTTTGCAGCAACGGCTTGAATACTCTTATGGTTTTTCTTTCCTTGTTGAAGTACCCCAGTAAAACACAGGAACTATTTCTGAACTATCCACTACAAAAACCCCCTCAAATGCGCCACAGTATGTGACAGCAAGGTAAGGATATGGTAATTTACTGTTTACAATTGGTGGATGAGTAAAAGGTGGAAAAAATAATATTGTAAGTGATAACTGACGGTTTCAGACGGTACCTCCTAGTCTCCCCATCGATATTGCCATATTGTTAGAATCGGAGTCTACCGTCATGTGTTTTCGTGAAGTTCTTGTAGATAAATCTGGTCATTGTGTTAGAACCAGTAACCTTGCATATTGTGGTCTGCCATGTATGTGAATGTTGAGGGCAACAGTTCCCGAGTCGTGCCGTTGTTCGGATTCTCTATCTCTGTTGTGAGATCTGTCACAAGTTTGAGGGAAACAATTCTAGTCGGACAGCATCCAATTAGGTCAGTAAATCGCGTAACCCGGCGTTGCTTGCTTTGATCGGCATTTTTGCATAAATGTGATGGAGACTAGCTCCAATGTTTTATAAGTTTTTTGCTCTCCCGGAGGTATGTACTACCTAATAATACATTTGTTAAATGCATGAATGTTTATAGAGTAGAACCGCACTGCGATGGTCAAATGGTTAGAGTGTCCACCTCGTAAGCGGTAGGTACTGGGTTCGGTCCCAAGCCGGGTCATACTAAAAACTTGAATAATGGAACCTGTTGCTTCCTCGCTTACGCTCAGTATTAAGAGGATAGAACAAGGACTGGTTCGCTCGGTGTCAGTATAATGTGACTGAGTGGGGTGTCATATCTGCCTACGGCATGATATTTCGGTGGGACAGCACCATAAAATGGCAGCATTAGATCTGCTCTGTTACAAGTAGGCACCCCCGCCTGTCCCCCTCCCTTCCCTGTCGTGATATAGCTGAATTGTTTTTGAAAGCGACGTTAAACCCTATGCACTCACTTATTGTTTATAGAGTAACGTTAGTGTACCATGTGTGTTAATCTTGTCGCAAATGTGTTGTGATGTGCCAGCTGAGATCCACATGTAGATGTGCATCATCTGACTGATGTAAAAACAGGTTTCGATTTTAACTCCAAGCGCCAAATGATATTCTGGTGCAGATAACGCATGTAAATTATTATTAATTCAGCTGAATATGGTAACATTCATTGTTTTGAACACGACTGGCAATTTATTGAGTTATTTAATTATGGTAAATTGGAAGTGTGGTCGGTTTAATGAGATAGTTATTCTGACATAACAGGAATCAGAATTTTCCAAACACTACATGTATACCGTAATATGAAGCTTTTAGTGAAATAAGATTACAGAAGTTTAATTCATTAGTGTTAATAGAAATATGGTGATTTGTAGAAATAATTAATTTTAACTGCCATTAACTGATTTGTAACGTTAATTCTAACAGTAAGATAATATTAAAGATGTTAATCCATTGTGTTGACATGTTTCTTCTGAAGGAATGATTTAACATGGTACATGTATATTGTTTATGTGACTGATCAAATCAAACAAGTTCATTCATCACTATTAATATGACCTAATATGGGTATTTCTGAAGAAAATAACTCAACACATTGTTAAGGCAACAAATTTAATTTATTTTATAAACTTTGCTGTAATTTTACATCCGTCAACATGAGATTACAGATAGCAAAACATATGCTGAAGCGATATCATGAATTGGTATGAAATTCCCTAGACAACAAATCATGATTACAAGTATAGCTTAGTAACTGGATTATGTGAATTGATTCTGAGTATCAATGTATTAATAAAGTATTACATGTAATAACAAGGTTGTTTACTGTGGTCGGTTTTTTTTAATAAATGTGATTGAGACAAGCTCTTGTTTTGATTCATTTTTTTTCTCTCTCGCAGGATCCGGACCGATAGGCGTTACAATGGAATAAAAGCAAATGTTGCGTTTTGCACATAATATTGACTCCATATAAGTCTGACATACAAAATATATGTGGAATTGGATATGCTTGAATAGGTATGAAGGACATTTCATTAATATGAATGAGACTTATAATAAAACAAACAGTGAGTGAAAGGGGTTTGGGGTTGACATCATGTCGCAGTTTGCTGGTGCATGCATATGTAGTGGGCCCGCACATATACTCAAATACTTAAGAGATATCGGCTCGTCAAAAATAATAATATCTAACCTAGATCACCTTCATCAACCGTGTATATATATTTTTTCTGGCTATATTTCTTCCTTTTTATATCATAATAAATAGTACATTTCCTTGAAAAAATAGGCCAAGGTCAGTCAGCTGGGACAGGATTCTAGTTAATCACCAGTTGCATGTGTAATATTAATTTGTATACCCTAGTTTAAAAATCCTTCAAAATATCGCAAAAATTATATTTTTACCTTGATAACAAACGTATCTTGTAGAACCGCACCATCGAATAATATCCCGATGTACACTGCATCATTTCATTTAGTCAATATAATAATAATTTTGGAGGGTAAATTTGTCTATCCCCAGTTTAGACCGACCAATCTTTCTTCTAAAGTCTCCATCTATATCCCCCTCACCTGAAATATAACTAAACCATCCCTAACTACAAATACAAACGCACAAACGGACAGACAAAAAGAAGCTCATCTTCTGAAAAGCTGTAAACAATTCCCTAATAGGCCTATAGTGTATGGTCATGCCAATGTATTGGAAAGGCCAGCCACAGCCGCGGTGGAAGAGAGTGAACATTGAGGGTGCCAACTTGGGGGTCGAACCTTGATATTTAGAAAATTTACCATTCATTTCACACATTTTAATTTGGTGCATTTTCAGAGAAGATTTTAAAGAGACAAGTTTCAAAGTTTCACAATTTCCACCTTTCTAACTCTTTCAAATATAAACAAAAAATAATCTGCTGATGTTTTTCCAGTGCCAATCTAACCCCTCTCTGCCATTTCTCAGAATATGTGGTTATCTCAATCGTTGTTCAAACCTGAAATTGGAAATAACAAGTTCTAATTTCATTTAGTAACAGTCATGATTTCTTTCGATATATTGTTTGTTGCGGTGTTTTATAAATTACCGGTACTCAAGCGTTGTACTTTAGTATAGAACACGAGTTAATTGTCTATAACTTATTCTATAACGGATAAATATCTGATAAAATAAAATAAAATAATATTATAGAAGCATGTCAATGAACATTTACTTGCTTAAAAGACCACCAACCAAAAGTAGGGATTTCCGCAATACAAGCGAACCTTATTACGGGTGAATCTGCAGCGAGACTATTTGGGGTATACCGTAGCCTTTCTGGGAGGGAGGATAATGCCGCCCCACTCCATATTTTCATTTTGCTCGAGGATCGGGACGTGAAAATCGCCAAATTATATCTGTGAGTCCAGATCTGTCTGAATTGCGCTGAAATCCTTCTTGATCAAAACCGTGAATCCACAAGCAAAAATTCAATAAAAATGTGGCTGGCTAATAAAACGATCCTAATAATGAAGAATTCAGGTTTCGTAATTCCATGTTAGATACCAGAGATGCTGCCATTACGAAAACACCGAGCAATATATTACCTGCTCGAGGAGGACCTCTTCTCATCCAAGGTAACACCAGGGTAGTGAAGCACATACAGAGAGCTCCGATCACACAAAAATTTAGCGCTGCAGTAAAATGCATGTATTTGCTTTTTAGACAACTCGTGGGAGTTATGAACGAATAAATTCATAGTCGACTAAAGATCTTATATTATTCAAAACTATTGTACATTATGTCACAAGTTCAGAATATATCTCGCTATTATGTGTTTTTAACCAACTTTAACCTCAGATTAAACCAGTTATAGTTCCATGATTAAGTGCGCTTTTATATGCCACGTGTTATTGTTACATTGAAGAATACTACGTAGAGGCTTATTCGCACTAGACATTCAACATATATGAGCCAGTAGAAATGGGTCGTTTGCCACATTAATTCCTTGGACAATGCCATTTTGCCTCGATGTCGGCGACAGATGCGGACCACCGCGGGGGGTCAACTGTTGATAACTGGTGTGAATATGATAATATGGATTGAATATTTCTACTCGTCCAAGAAGGGACCAATAAGCTTACATTTATGATAATTTTGGCAACTTCAGGTCGAAAATATACCCAGTCAACATCAATTAAAAATATAATCTAGGTTAAAGACATAGCGAAGCGCCCGGACCGAAGAACCGGTGATCATGCGGCCAACCCGCTGCCATTGAGGCCAGACAGCATTGTCCAGGAATTAACTTAACTACAGTGCAAATTGAGCATTACAAATATTTCAGACTTAAATGTACGTCGATAAAGTCCTACATGTATCTTGGTGATGGTTATTTTCTATCAGTTTTATAGTATGCCAAAATGCCTCTTTAAAATCCCTATGTATGAACAACTCGGAACATGATAACAGACCTGTTGGTGCATCCTTGGAGTAACAGATCAACAGATAGCTACCAGTTGTAAAGACCCCTACGCCGGCTAGGACACGCAAGACAAGACCAGGTATTCCAACAGCTTAAACATTAAACAGTCATATTTTGAGAATAATATAGCAATACTCTTACAACTTAAATATATTAAGAGAAAATAAATTAGGCGTCAATGAGATTGCAGCTTTGGTCGCTGAGTTTCCGACCGAGCTATGAGGAGAGCGAGATGTTAAAATGTTTTTAGGGAAAAGTGGTGTGTGGCAACGCTTTTTTTACAATATGACAAAACGCATTAACAATGCGTATTGTCACACACTGAATTGTGACAAAACGGGCTAGGACTGTCGATTTCAATTTAGAATCCTTGGCTATGTTGACGCATTTTCTCCAAAAAAATGCAAAGTTATCAGTTGAATCACAAACACCTCCACATATTCATCAATGTATTTAAAACTTCTGAATATCGTTAGGAACAATTTAGTCATCGGTGTATGGGGAGGAATTCCGTGAAACAGTTCGGAGCAAATCTCTGCTGAGTAGAGGATATCCAAGGTCCTTTGAACAAGCATCGCTTAGCCTTATCTGGCCTGAGGTTTCGGATTCCGCCCTTCTCCCTACGCAGTGAACCCAGTGCCCCCAAATGGAGTAACACAGAGAGCTGAAACGTCGTAACGTAATAGCTTATCATATTGGGCTCATTTTGAGCCCATGTACATGACTCCTCGAGCAGAGGATCATGGACGAATTCAAAATGGCGGCCCTGCGTGTACCGGAAACATTGGGTAATATCTTAGCTATAATGAAAAATCCATTCTGTATACGAAAACAGACGGAAGCCCAATATCCCACGCTGTTTTGTATAACTTTTGACAGCGTAAAAGTTTGGACTTTTTCTGTATCAAAACCAGACTTTTGTGCAGAACTACAAAAAAGAGAGTTTTTGGCTTAAGACATTTGACAGTTTGAGGAGTTTCTTCTATACATAAACACATCAATATACCTTTTTAGTGCTTATACACATCCTGCCAGATATCTGTTGATATTTCACATCGCACCACCAAGACTTACCTTAGAGACACCTGGACCATTACAAAGGTTTTCTCTCATAGTTTCAACTACCGTACAACTGATAATTCGTTTTACGTGTAACCACATGGGAGTTATTTTAATGAATACGATATTTTAAGACATGTGACCTTGACGTTTGGTATTTTGACCTGGCCATGTTTCCTGTTTGTCATAAGCTTCAGGTATTCCTCGAGTTTGAACACAATCTACCTCTTTGAACTGAAGTCATAGCACAGATAATTTTTCAGTAGTTTCCTGAATTTAGAGACACAGTGGTGTTGACATTATACCTCTGTTTATTGTTTCGTCTCCTACTGATGTATCCATTCAAACAAGTTTTGATTTTCACGGATTTCCTTATATACATGTAGCTGAAGCAGTCCCTCCATTCGTTTTATATTTATAAAATATTTATATTGTAGCGATACTACCAAACCTCTTTGAGTAAGACCAATCTAACACGTATGTAATCCCGCTAACTTCCTAAAATGTATTTCACATGTTCAGTTTACGTTATTGGAATGTATACGTCAGCAGAAGACACTGTTGTAGAGACTAACCTATATATATAGATATATGATGTACCAAAAATATATCATATGCGTATGATAGGTATCTCTTCAACAGAACTGCACCGGAAGCCTCTGCGCTAACGGAAAGCAACATAGTTTTGATTTTAAGGTTATCATAGCTCTACGAACTTGTGCACTAACGGCTTGAATTATTTTGTGATCAGAGCATGTTTAAAACGTATTGGTTCTTGTCCTCTAGATGTCTGAAGACTCTTTTGAAAAATGGAGCACTAGAGTGCATGGATTCGTCGTGAATACCTCGAATTTTCTTCGCCTTTACACAAAATTGTACAAAATTAATGCTTATGTACTCGCAGTCTGTAAAATAGATTTGTTGTAAAAGAAAATGTAGAATGAATAAAAAATCGATCTATTTCTTTGCTGTATCTATAACGATACTGTGACGCCATCACAGTAAACTTGGGAAGTTTGCATTTTAGAATAAAATAAGTGTCAGATATGCAGTGTGGAAGGTGGCGTCTCTGTACTCCCAATCAAGAGTATGAAAGATTTATCTCACCACCCCCGATCAGGTTGTGGTCCAGCTCAGACACGCAGGTCAGTTACACGTATGGTTGTGTGGGCGAATTTGGCACGTTAATGAAAACTGACGTCATGATAATGAGCCAGTAGAACACGGCATACACTAATTGTCGCAAGACAATAATTTGTAACGGATAATTGGATGAGAACAACTTTCATGACATATGCCACAATTGGAATATCTAGTCTCGTGGGGTGTATTTTACATATGACGAACTAAAATATAACATATATCATATAAAATTATTATATACACTTGTAGTAACGTTACTTCGAAATGGGATCAGGTATCTCTGCTCCCAAAAGGAAACGCGGCAAAAATTAACCGAATATCTGAGTATACCTTCACATACGGAATAGTTTATCATTTTACAGTCAGAAAAATGGTGTTGGCCCAACACCTTTTGTTGGGGTTAAGGGCCGGTCAACACCATAAATTGGTTTGAGAAGTGGTGTTGACCAATGTGAACACTAAATAATGGTGTTGAGGCCAGTTCAACACCAAATAATGGTGTTGGTCAACACGAATAAAGAGTTGAAAATTGTTCAACACCATATTTTGGTGTTCACTGATAAGCGCTAATACTGGATCAACACCGATTAATGGTGTTGGCCAACACCAATAAAGGGCGTTGGGGATATATGGTGCCGGTGCAAATTGAACACCATGTATTTAGAATTTGCATTTGTTGATCAACACCTAAAAAGGTGTTGAGCTCAACACCATTTTTCTGGCTGTTTTGCTATAGCACACCGTAAAGTGTGTTATCCAAAACATGATGTTCTGATGTTTACTATATCATTTGCTGTATGATGGGTTTATTAAACTTGAAAACCAAACCAATTTTGTGGGTTCTCCCACTACATATCGTTTGTTTGTGTCTAAAGTAAAGCATTTCATTGCCCCAGCCAATTTTTCCGGCATATATAGCTAGAGAACAGGTGACCAGTGATGTAAACTACTCAGCATACCTGGTTGATCAGGATTGCGTCTCATCGATAATGACGCCACAGCAATCAGACCGATAAACAGCGCTCCACCTATACTGAACAACTCTCCTGCTATGTACAGATTGTCTACAGAAAACAGAAAAATAAACTGTGTTCAAATACCTTCTTTAAAGGTTTCATTGCGTTTTAGTTTACCAAATGACATTGAGCAAGGTTACTTCCAGTTCAGTACTTGCATGTACTGTCGTAATAAATAGATTTTTTTCTCCTCAAATTTTCGTTTACATGTAAAAAATATTAAGAGTTTCAGGTAATTATTTTACAGTCAAGCAAATCTGGTTCGCGTTCAAATACGCCATTCCCTGTCACACTTTCCATTGGAGGGTTTAATAAAGGCTTAACAATCAAGTAGCCAGCACAGAACACGACTTAGGAACAGTAATGGCGTATCTCAACAAGTTTTGTGTGAATGGTACAATACCTGATGACTGATCCGTTTCCGTATCTTTGGACTTAAATATGTAGTAGAGGAGGAAAATAATGCTTCCCACAGGAGCGACAATGCACAGCCTTACCAGAAAGATTATGGTATCCCGAAAACCTAAAATTACAGTAACATACAAATGAAAGTTATTCTTGACAATTTGAACATATTACAATATCGGTTGGATTATTCCTTCCATTTTGGCTAGCAACAACATAATACTGCGACAGCAGTAAAAATGACTCCACTTAAAAACTTCCAACTGGGACTTGAGGATAGGAGGGGCACCACACTATTCCCCCGAGTAATGCTCTACCATGCAGAAAGTGTAAACAGATCCAAGATGGCCGCTTTGATGACGTTACAGCGACGTCAAGATGAAAGTAGGCAGTTTCGGTCGATTTTTCCGTCAGATTTGGTTATCCGTTTTATCCGTAAAAACTAGGTGATAATGTAGTAAATAATAATCTAATGTGAAATAAAACAGTTTTGCCCACTTTTCCTGGAAAGAAAAGCAAGAATTTTGAAGAAAATGATTAAAACATGACTTTTCTGGTACGCCACATGTTCCGGGTATGGGTTAGAAATTTTTTAGGGGCGATAATGCCCCCACTCTGGTAGAGATAAGTTAAGTCATACAGGAAATAGATACTGACGATATTAGAATAAGTGCTTTCACTGATTTCAGAGATATTTTTTATAAGTTTAACTTACCAACAGGCTGTATGTCCAAATTAGGGTAAATGCGACAAAACAAGACCACACAGAACACCAGAAGGAGAAAGAGGTCGAAAACCACGAGGACTGCCGGGTCCACCATTCCTCAAAGCTATGAACAAATGAATGAACAAAAAAAACCCTGTCATTCTACAAGGATTGTGCCGTGCTTTTATGACCACTCACTTGAACCTCTTAGGTGTTGAAACTTATATTGACGTCAATAATTTAACTCACTGAAATTTGTTTTTAAGCAACATACTTTTTACTAAGCTGTCTTACTGTTTTGCTGAATAGTGTCCTTTTACGATATTTGATTACATAAATAATAAGTATTACATCTGTTAAAAACTAAAGCAAAAACGCCGTTCTGATCCCAGATGAATGATAAAGAGAAGGCGAGTCGTAAGGAATCAAAGGCAACATATAAACATGATAATGGTGGTTGAAAAGATGCCGGTGTACTGACATAAAGTCGCATGACCCCTCAGGCCAATATTCTGACTGCATATCTAAACACATCACACGAACCAAAAATGGTCTCAGTGATGATTTAAGAAATAAAGACCGAGGAAGAGGTTTCAAATTTCCCAGATAAACACCAGTTGGCACGAGTCCAGCAGTTTAGACCCGAGGCCGCAGGCCGAGGGTCTACAGGCCGAGGGTCTAAACTGCTGGACGAGTGCCAACTGGTGTTTATCTCGGAAATTTGAAACCGATTTCCGAGGTCTTTATTTCGATTCGGACATGCACAATAGAATATTTATTACGAAATTCTATCAAATTAGCTAAAATATGTTAGTGTATGCCATCCACATTGATCAAAATATTTTTTGAATGGGGCGTCACATCCCAGCTGGTCAATACGAACATTGTTGCAAACTGCGGAAAAGTATACATTTCGCGCGCGCTCACTATAGTTATCCCCGCCAGCCGACGACGTCACAGCTCTGCAGGTGTTCGCCGGTGTTTATCGGGAATTCAACACCACTTTCGGTATAATGGTATAACATTGAGACGGACTGAAGGTATGTTCGAATTAGGAGTTAATGACCGCCTTAGTGAATATTATCGTGTAATAATTTTTCGATGTTTAGTTTTAGACCGTCAATCAAAAAACCGAGCGGCGAAGCCGCGAGGTTTTTTGATGAGGTCTAAAACTAAACATCGAAAAATTATTACACCATAATATTCACTAAGAAGGTCATTAACTCCATTCTAACATGCACAATGATAACCATTTCCTCATTTCATAAGCGGAATGGCAAATTTTCTGCAAATTTATCCCGTTTTGATGCAAGATTTTCGTGACTGATTTGCAGGCCATGCTCGCGCGTGCTGTCCGTTCACGAGCTGCAGCTGTGTGAACTCCGCCCACTGCGCAGTGAATGAACCAATCGTTGCTCAGCTTTGTAGCACTGCGTCACAAGAATGAGATGTCACCAGTTCGGCACGTGAATGAAACAGATCACAACAAACAAATGAAGATTATCGTGTGATAATCTCCGTATGTTTCGAGGTCTGGACCAATCAGCGCACGGTTATAAGGCGGAGCATGTTAGAATTGTATTTCAGCCACGCTTTTATGCTTTTATTGTAGATGTTCATGTAGACACCTTGAATTGCATGCCCACACGATCCCTGCGATGTTACATACAAATATCCAAGAGCAATGATGTAATAGCCCTATCGGATGGAGAGTGAGGAACTGTGTGACCTTTAGATAGAAGAAACGGCCCTAACGAGGAGATATTAGTAGAATGCAAGTTCTTATTCAGAACACACGTCTGTGATGTCCGACGCCGACCAAGTGGTTCATTCTCAACCAGGTTAACCGCAGTCACAAACAACGATCACAATGATTTATACAGAAGACACACTTCGGAGATGAACGTCCACCAACATAATCTCACCATATACGGAAGACGCTACCCGATCAGGCCCAGATGTGGTGGACTGTACATATTTAAAATAGTTCACCAATTTTGTTGGCAATAACAGTATTTATGTTTATTTGCGACAGCCTTGCTGAAAATCGAAACTTCACCAACCTTGGTCCCAGTGATTGATTTTGGTGTCTGTGCTAAAAGAAGACCTGTTCTCCAAAGGAACTATATCCCGTTTATAACATTTAATTTTTCATAGCATAAGATGAACGTAGAATCTTGGCAAGATTTTATTTTTCATGCATAGCCTGAGACAACATGTGGATTCAGTGGGGCAGCCTATTATTCGCGTATCTGGTTTGAGACGTATGTAGGGATCAAGCAGGCGGACTTGAGACTTTTTTTCTGAAATTGTAGGGTTCTTTTGTGGTAAATATCAAGATATGTGTGCGGTAAATGGAGGGTAATTTTAACAGTTTCTCTAAGAAGGAATATCTACAAATGTTCATTTTTCAAACTATATTTGATACATGTAGGTATAGATGGTGTTTTACAAACAATATTTACATTAATTTTGAGTTTGGATCATTGTCCTGATGTAGAAAATATAAGTATCACTAAGACAACATTTCGAGTTGGTAAGTCGAACTTTTGAGAGTAAGTCGAAAATGCGAGCTATACTACATCAAAATATCGAGGTACACTGTCAGCAGGATTGAGTCAGATATTTTGGGTATAGACGTCACAGACCCAATAAATATGGGTGAAATTATATTTTGACCCAAACGTTTTGGGTCCTTCTGAACTCCACATTTTGAGTACGTCACGTGTATATTCAAACAATCTGACAGTTAGTGCGCCAAACTTTTAGAATAAGACACCCGAAATTCCGAAATTTCGAAATATAAGTCGAAAGTACATGGGCTCGTTACCGTTGTTAATAGGTTAATTAGGTTGATTTGGGAGAGGGTCGAGGGAGTAAAGAAAAATTGAACGATGGGACACTCAAAACTGCGCCGTCGCTACCATGCTCCTAAAACTCAGGGTTATGACCCCTTTTCTTCAAAAATCAAATAAACTTCACATTGGACAACACGGCAAATAGTTAAATGGCCTATATCTTTCTTTAAAATTTTTCAGCCTGGAATCTTCGGGTGAAGAAGAGCATTTCTCCGCCATATTAACCGATATTTGCAGACTGACCGTAACCCGGACAAAACTCTCGCGAAAGTGCCAGAGAATGAGCGAGATCACTGCCAGCTGTGGTCGTCAGGATCCATTCAACTCGCAGCCGATTTGAGATGCACGGATACTTTTTTACTTCCTCGACACCCCCTAAATATCCAAATTAACTAATTATCAACAATAATGAGTCCCTGTGAGTATCAAATCAGTTACAAGTTGGCTTCTGTAGAACCCAATGGCAGTGATCTCGACCGTTCTCATGTCATGCGAGTGTCAAATCAACTGCGAGTTAGGTCTCGATAACCCAGTTGACTCGGGCTCGAGAACCGCGAACGTTTTTTATCCGGGTTACTGTCAATCTGGATATATCGTTTGGAGAGACAGAGAGATAATTAAAGGCTTTACGTCGAGTTCAGCAACATTTCAGCTATATAGCGACGATCAAACAAAATTCTAAGTATTCAAGTTAGTAATCCAACACATTAAAACTTACACAAATTAAATCTCACGCAACAAACCGATTTCTCTCAAATAATCTAAGACTCAGTCCTCCCTCACCCGACCAAAAAGATCTTCTAAAGTAGTTCCTCAATAAAAATGGAATTTCACGTATTCGTCCGAAGAGGACAGACCGAAAACGTCAGAGAAAGATATTTGCCATTTATCTATTTATCGTTCTGTGTAAGTTCATTCGATTTTTAAGAAAACGGGTTATAAAACCTCAAACTAAAACGGGTTATAAACTCAGACTAAAACCGGTTATAAAACCTCAGACCAAAACCTTTTATAAAACCTCAGACTAAATCGGATTATAAAACCTCAGATTAAAACGGGTTATAAAACCTCAGACTGAATTTTTGGGATTTACTCAAATCCATCGCTCCCTCCAACAATCAACATGATGGACCAAATATCAAGGGAAGCGAGCCCATGCCGTCCAAAATGCATCCCGAGGTAATAACAATTGAATTCTAAATCAGTTAATTAGTAGTTAGAAATTTCCAGTAATAAAATTCGTGATTGTCAGTCAAAATCTTGAGATAGTAACTTGAAATTTTGATGTAGTAAGTCTTAATTTCGAGATAGTACGTCGAAATGAGTTAGTAAGGCGAAGTTCCAAGACATTTTGGGAATAGGATGTCGAAATTTCGGGTAAGTATATAGAATTTCAAATTAGCAAATCGTATTTCTGAGTTAGGAAGTTGAAATATCTTAGTCAGTTGTTCGAAATTTTGAGTAAGTAAGCCGAGATTCCTGGACAGGAAATCGAAATTTGGATGAAGAAAGTAGAAATCTTGCGATGGTGAGTCGAAATTTCCAGTTAGTAAGTCTAAATTTCGAGTTAGTCGAACTCACAGGAATCTCGAAATTTGGAAAGAGTAAGTCTAGATGTCAAGTTACAAGGCGAAATTGCGAGCTTGGAGGTCGAAATTTTTAGTTAGTAAGTGAAATTTACGGCATAATAAGAAGATATTTCGACATTTTAAGATAGATGATCGAAATTCGATGGGCTGGGGGTGGGGTTGAATTAGGGTGATTCTGCGCATGCGCGGCTGCCAAAGGGTATGAAAATAGACGTTTTGGAGCTAGGAGAGCCCCTAGTGGACCGATGGGGTCGAGTGAGGTATCAATGTGAAGCTTAGGTGAAGGAGCATCTAATGGACTGGGTGTGGGGTTGACATATCGATAAAAAATGGATATGACCTTGAACTGATCACGTGACCTCCCCGTGATGACAAATACCCAGAACCAAGTGAGTACATGCATCCCATAGTCCCAGGTCACGCCCGATTCACGCAGACCGGAAGTGAAGTCATACACCTGCGCACAACCGTGATGGAAAAAACCATCAAATGCCCCTTCACCTAAGCTTCACATTGATACCTCACTCGACCCCATTGGTCCACTAGGGGCTCTCCTAGCTCCAAAAAGGCTATTTTCATACCCTTCGGCCGCCGCGCATGCGCAGAATCACCCTAATTCAACCCCACACCCAGCCCATTAGATGCTCCTTCACCTAACCTTCAATTTGATACCTCACTCGACCCCATTGGTCCATTTAAAAAAAAAAAAAAATTTGGCTATCCCCTAGCTCCAAAACGTCTATTTCCATACCTTTCGGCCACCGCGCATGCGCACAATGCCGATAGTTCAATCCCACACCCAGCCCATTACATGCCCCTTCACCTAAGCTTCAATTTGATACCTCACTCGACCCCATGGGTCCATTTTTAAAGAAAAAATTGGGGCTATTCCATCAACCTTGCTTACCCCTTGTCCCCCTCCAATTTCCCCTTTTAACCCTTTTATTTTCAATAATTTCAATTTTTAATTGTTAAAAAAACATAGAAAATGAAAAATATTTTTTTTTGGCTCCATGAATCTTTTTTTCCTTTTTTATTAAATTTAAAAAAAAATTTTTTTGGCTATTCCATTTCCCTCCCCCCCTCCCCTTGTCCCCCCCAGAACCCTCTGAAAACTTGTGGTTATCGTTATTCCTCCAACTTCTTCACTGCTAACCATCTCTCTGTGTTCTGTAGCAGCAGCATCATGTCTTGGATCTCTCGTAGCGTGGTGGGTAAACAAGGGTCGTCTTCTTGAACTCATAATTGTATTTTGTGAATAAATGACAACAGACCACACGTTATTTATAGTCTACACGGCTTGTGGGTGGTGGGACAAGATGGTGGCCTGTGGGTGGTGGGACAAGATGGTGGCGTGTGTGTGTGTGGGTGGTGGGACAAGATGGCGGCTGTGGGTGGTGGGACAAGATGGCGGCTGTGGGTGGTGGTTTAGGTTTTACCCGCTTTTATCACAAATCATTATAAAGAAATTGTCACACCCGGTGAACTCCTGAAACCCACATCCTACCTGAGAGTTTGGTAAGATATTCCATTCATTCGTTACCGTTCCGTGGAGTAGAATTTCATCCACCAGCTTTCACTGTTGTGGTGCGGGTCGGGGGGCGGGAGTTTTGCACTGATGAAAACCAATGTCGTCCTCTCTCACGAAACCAAACACAAAAATTGACAAATTATACGGACTGCCACGATAAGCGAATGTATGCAACAAATAGCGTTCCGTACTGCAGATGTCCGATAAAATCCCTCCAGTCAAGGGGGAGGGGGAGTGTTACAGAATGTTGATTCCACAAAACCTGTTCGGTGGCCTACATCATCGTTCAATCGCTGCTCATAAAGGCTGCGTTCAGCTCACCAGAACTGTATACACTTCGAAATCTGTGAAAGAATATCAATTTTCACGTTTCCTGTCTGATATCACACAAATTTATGCGTCCGCTCGAACACAACACAGCACACTCCCTCGATTACAGTCCACGTGTGACGGGTACATGCAGGCGATGAATGGTGCAGAGTTTCGTCACATTATTCATCTCAGCGGACACCGAAAGGAAGAAAGTTCCGTTATAAACTGCGACAGAGAATGTTCCCCAGCTCAGAAAACACAAAATGGCTGCTCAAGGTCAATTTGCCCGGATAATAACGTCGTTCAAACCACAGCGCCATCTATACGCTTTGGTGCAAGGGAGACAACTCGGACTAGACCAATTCCCAGGCGAAGATCATGTCCGCTATATTTGGCCTGTATGGGTATAGGGGTGGTCGTTTTTTTTTATGGCTTTTACTATGAGCTATGAGGTTGATCATGTAGAATACGATGGAAAAAAATTTGAAAGTACCGCGTAGGCATGTATATAGATCCATATAGACCCACATATACTCATATACTGGGATATTAGTATGTATAAATCCATACGGGGTGGACATGTTGGAGTCTAGGTGGAGCACTAGTGGCCCGATGGGGTAGAGTGAGGTCTTATTTTAAAGCTCTCGAGGAAATAAATAAATAAATAAATAAATAATAAAAAAATCAAAAAAATCGGCGAGTAGTAGACGAAGGGAAAATTGGAAAGTACTGACCATGCCCCAGAATACTTCATATGCATATCACGGCCTTAAGGCCTATGTAAGATGTAATCTACTTCACAGTTTAGTAGTATAAAAAGCGCAAGTCCTATTGACCTTGCCCCTTCCAAAGAAATAAAATCGGCTCTATTTTACAGGAGTATATACGCAGGTCACGTGGGTTGTCACGTCACTTCCGGGTTTTCACTAAACACTACCTCCAAACATAGAAGAGTTCCAATTTTTTCCCTTAGACATCCGTATGTTCATCCTCCAAACCCACAAGAGTTCCAATGTTCAACCGCCGGGGTGTTTTCCCGCCCCAGCGCCCCGCAGCGCGCGCGCGCGTCATCCCGCGTCATCCCCGGCAGTGCGCGCGCGCGCGGACGCGGGTCAAAAGGTCAAAGGGTCACCTCCAGGTCAGACGGTCCAATGTCCAATGAGACAATGTTGCGGTATCGCTATAGTCAGAGCTTGAGCACAAAAAAGGGGGATTCTAGATGAACCTGGGAAAGATGGGCAGTTCCATTTGGACCAATCAGCGGTCGAGAAAAAGAGCCAATCAGCGGTCGAGAAAAAGAACCAATCAGCGATCGAACAATCAGCCAATCGAATTGGGGTACTCACGGTGTGCTTTCGCTGACGTCCGCGCCTACATCTGGGTTCTTGTACACCCGGGTAATGTTTTTCTGGACATGGATGGGTTACCTTTGGCTCCATTCTAGGCCACTGATTGGCTAATACGGTGTTCAAAGCCACTTTCATGCATTATGCTCATAGAACTTATAGTCATAATCTATACGTGTTGGACGAGTCTCTTCACTCACCGTATACACGTACCTCAATGAAATGCCCGCTCCAAACCTAGACCAAAGACACGTACTTGGTCTGTAGGCTGATTTCATTGGCTCTCTATTTTTACTATAGTGCTCTTGCATTCTAACCTTGATGGGTTACCTAGAACTTATAGTCATCAACATAATCTATACGTGTTGGACGAGTCTTTTCACTCACCGTATACACGTACCTCAATGAAATGCCCGCTCCAAACCTAGACCAAAGACACGTACTTGGTCTGTAGGCTGATTTCATTGGCTCTCTATTTTTACTATAGTGCTCTTGCATTCTAACCTTGGTGGGTTACCTAGAACTTATAGTCATCAACATAATCTATACGTGTTGGACGAGTCTTTTCACTCACCGTATACACGTACCTCAATGAAATGCCCGCTCCAAACCTAGACCAAAGACACGTACTTGGTCTGTAGGCCGATTTCATTGGCTCTCTATTTTTACTATAGTGCTCTTGCATTCTAACCTTGATGGGTTACATTTTGGCCCCATCCTACACCACTGATTTCAGTTTGACTGAATCTCCACATTGGGCATTGATGCATTAGGAATAAAACACACAAGACAGGGTTTTTTGGTGAGATCTCATTTTTTTTATTCAGTGAACAACAACAACGTGAGAACAACCACGTGAAAACTCAAGCCCAGAACAAGGGGCTTGTAATTAACTGAAGCCCAGAACAAGGGGCTTGTAATTAACTGAAGCCCAGAACAAGGGGCTTGTACATTGAAGCCCAGAACAAGGGGCTTGTCATTAACTTAAGCCCAGAACGGGGCTTGTACATTGAAATGATGGGCGGCCCAGTCATAGACGAGTACATCGCGGTCCTCGGCCTGGGGGTACTCGTCAAACATCTGTACGATGGTAGATAAGGGTCTTCCCCGGCCTCGATGGTACAGGTAAAACAAGCAATATTGTCCGCACACGCCACTGGTCAGGCTTTGCAACGTTTGACTGTTCCAACACCACGTCTCTGTGCCTTGATCCATGAAGTCTGTTAAATCGGGATGGAGGGGTGGCAGACCGTACGGGTCAAAGTATTCCCCCTGCTGTTCTGTCAAGTACACGGCCACCCAGTGTTCACCGGGTCGCTCCATCGGGTCCGTGTTGAGAACGTAAGCAGCAGGATACATACGGTCTAATGGAAACACATCTCGGGCGAACACCCCTTGAAAGACCCTACGTGTCTCTGGGTCATTCTCCAGCACGGTGGTTATCTGCTCTGTATCCATGTTAGGTGGAGAAGTCACACAGGACGTTGCGCGCCTTGTCCACTTGAATGATGTTGTCAAACTCGGCGTAGCAGATCACATTGACGGTGGTCGCCAGGGCTCGTGCAAAGTGGATTTCCAACCGTAAATTGCCTTGCTTGGCCAGGGCCAGCTGATGGTCGTTCTCTAAGGTGGGGTCAGATCGAAACAGAACAACGTGTATCCGTTCGCGTAGTCCTCCCGACTGATCATATTCCCTTCGTCCTGGTTGATTTGACCGGTGGCTGTAAACAGGCTCTGATAGGCTCGAATGAAATTCCTCCGCCCAAAGTTCGGGGTTAAGGCCGTGGCTGGCACCTGTTGTCCATCCACATGCAGGGCCACAAAATTGATGCCGAAATGTTTAAAGTCAAACGGATTCTCTGGGTAGGCTCCGCTGAAACTGGTATTTTCCACACAGGCCAGGATCAATCGCTTGGGTAGTTCCCCCAGGAACAGGTTTTCTTTGTTGGCGCTCATATTTCCAGCAGGCACAGAGAACACTTTGGTTTGTACACGTCGGATAGGGTACTGGGCTGGTTTTGTTTCCAAGGCTTTCATGTGTGCCAATTGAACGGCTGGATTCGGTTTCACTTTTCGGACATACAGGACTGCGTCTTGGATGACAATCTTATAGTCAGCTACATGCCCCTCTACGTTAGTGGCCATCAAGGCGAAGGTCGGAGGCGCCCGTATCAGTCGGATTTTGATGGGGATCTTGTTCAAGAGGTACCGGTCTTGCATGAACATGTCTGCATGCAGTCGACCCATCATATCCACCGAGGCACTGTTCGCAGTGAAAGCCTTCCGTTTGTTATATCCCCCATTGTCCGCCGTGTCCATGTGCTCGGCTGTGTCCCTGTAGAATAAAGCGGTTGTCAGCTGAGATTTTTTAGCCTCTCGGCCATACGACAACAGTGTCTCGATGTAGGCTCGATAGGGGTACGTGTTGGTGGAGTCACTGATGAGTTTGTCGCTGAGAAAATATCCACCTGCTGAAACATCGAGTGCAGCCAGAGATTCGTCGGGCCCACCGTTGCTTGGTCAGCGATTCTGGTGCCAGCTCCATTGACCACCTTGGCTTTCACATACAAGTAGGTATGGGCTAAATCCACATAGGCCGTATCCGCATTACTGATGGTGAACTCGATGGGCCCGGTTTCGTTGATGCTGGAGAGCGGGAGATGCTCCACCCATAATCCTTGTTCGACACTGGTTTGTGTGGGCGGCACGGTCCACAAATCAAATTCACTGTTGGTGGAGGGGCAGGACTCGGCGTGGATTAAGGACATGTTTTAAGAAAAGATATCCCGGGTCTTCTTGGATGTGCGTCGTCGCTGGGTCGGTCGTCGACTGGTGCGTGGTCTCGGTGGGGCAGCTCTTTTATTCCCTACGGTGCGTTGTGCTTTGGCCACCAAGACGCCTCCCGCTTCTTTGCCCCGCCGTTTCAAGGATTCTTTGGGTGCCGTACCCCCCAACACATCACCGGCCACTTGCAGTCCACTGCGTACCGCTTGTTTGCCGATTGCTTTCACCCCACGCGTCATCAAGGGCAGGAACGTTTTCACAATGCTGCCGAGTATGTTCCCCAGACCATGTCCTCGTTGCATGCGTGCACCGCTAAATACCGGAAAGCCACCCCGGCCTGTTGGGCATAATAGTCGGCATAGCTGCGTGCATCGCACTCGTAAGGTACTTTCATTATGCAAAGTGGGGAGCACGTGCTTGTCGAAAATGAAGTGTCAGCACCACTTTTCCTCCTCATCGAGGTCAAGGACAGCAGCTGTGTCAATAGATCATTTTTGGTGGATCTGAGTTAAGCTATTAGAGTCACCAAAGTTATTTTGTTGAAATGTCATGACATTGAAGAAAAGGTAAAAAAAAATGCAGACCGTTGCCATGGCAACGGCCATGGTGACGTCATAAATTGGGATTAGCTGTCATTTTCTTTCACCAGCATGTGCAGCACACGGGCCAACATGTGATATTTTTTTGATAAATATTTTCAAAGGTGGGACAAATATCTGTCTAATTCCGAGAGTGATTGAAGATTAAATAGGTATTTCATTATTATTTATTCTGAAATATTCCCAAATACGTCATATTCTGGAAATTTGATTTAAAATGCAGTTCGGATATTAATAGTTATTCCAATTAACTCTTGTCACTTTCGGTTATTGATTGAACAAATGTATTTCTTTGGAAATATATATCTCTTATTTTGTCACGGTTATTGAATCTCCTGCACATTCATCGGACATGAGCTACCCCATCATGCTGTGATGGATGCCGACGTTGGTAATTGGATTACTTCCCTTGACATATGGATATCGCCATCAGGGGCGCTAACATATATTCGCAGCCAATGAAATGATCGATGGCCACCAAGATGGCGGCGCCCAGTATGCAGTGTGGGTAGATTTCGGAGCCGATTTCTCGATCGCTACCGTTTGTGAAGGACTTAATGTGCCTTTTCAACATGGTTATCGCCGAGAATGTAGTTTAGACTGCCTTTTATAGACGCAGAAGTAGGCGTTTGAGCATTTGGATGAATATCACAATGAGTCAGATGTACGTTGTTGTTGTTGTGGCGGATGATTTTCAAGATGGCTGTCCTAATCACGCATGATGATGATAGTCCAAGAATCGGAAAAGGGATTATTGCTAGTCCAAATTACAGAGCCTACCCTCCAAACATATATCCTTCGGGTAAGTTTTAAAAAACTTTTCAGAAAAAAAATATGTAAAAAATTATATCTGTTTGAGAGAATTCGAGATAATAACAAAAATAATATTTTCAATATAAAAAAATAGTATACATATTGACACATGTAAGAATACCCAAACATGGATTTATATTGTAACTAAATAAAAATGCATGTACTATCACAGTTGGTATAAAACAAAGTGCAGTTTACAAAGTATTTCCATGTATCGTATCTAAAATATTTGATTTTAAGGGCTGGCGTTTAAAAGATACAAGTAGGTACCCCTGCGCCCCCCCCCCCTTCCCCTCCCTTCCTTTCCCCCCCTCCCCTCCCTTCCCTTCCCCGTCGTGATATAGCTGAAAAAATGTTGAAAGCGACGTTAAACCCTAGTCACTCACTCACTCCTTAAAAGATACAATATTATCACAGGCTCTCAGTTCTACAGCCCAGGTAAACAGTTCCAGATTTTGACCCCTGAATACCAGAAACTTTTGCGAAATAATTCGCACTTCAAAGGTGGTAGTGCCAGATCGCCTCGCTTGCCAGATCTTGTTCTTGAGGACACTTCTTTAAACAAAGATATCAAGTATTCAGGGGCCAGTCTCTGACAAACTTTGAACATCAATATAGCCTTGTGATAGGTAATTCGTTGTTTTACTGGTATCCAGTGTAATTCATTAAAAACTTCAGCAGTAGTAAGCCCTGGACATACCACTGGGCATTTATAAAAATAATATTAAAATATATCCCATAATATTAAATACAGCGGGAAATACGACTTTCTAGCAGACGATTGGAATCTCATTGTCACTGCCAACATTTCATATGAATTGAAGTGGATCTGTTGATAGGACTTATCAGACCAGTGATTTGGCATCTTCTGAGAATGTTAGTGCAAAATTTAATGGCCACATTTTTCTAGCTCTTGTCATGGCAGATATACAGTGTGGTTTTTCGCGGTGTGCCCTATATGTCCAACGCTGTAATCACAGTAATTATTAGAAGCTTGGATTGTTAAGAGTTAGTATTTCAGCTTTAAGCCCTTTTGTGTATAGTGCTCAAAATGCTGAACAGCGAAGCAAATAATATTTGTATGTATGATTTTATTCACAGCCAGAAAAGCCAGAGGGCCTGGGTGATGGTCATGACAATGAGGATATCTCAGATACTGCATGTCCTGAGGTTGAACATGTCGAAGGTGAGCAGTTGGTGGATCCACAAGTTATGTGTTCCATTCATGAGCTTTTACTCAAGGGAAGATATTTTCGCATAAGAATTACATATCCTATTACTCCATGTGAATCTCAGGAAGCAGATAAATTTATCATTCACTTAGCTGCTGAAATTCTGGAGAAGAATGATACAGATGAAGCAAGTCCCTCATGCCATGAGCATGGTATATAATGGGTTTTGTGATACTCTTTTGCATGTATGGGCCTTAAAATTTTGAGGCTATTCTTTGTTATATGCCAGGGCTCAAATTAGGAAATTTCACTTTCTTGTGGTTATGAAAAGTTTGCATGTCAAATATTGCATGACCTGCTATAATTTAGAATGACGATGATGCAAGAAATTAGCCATGAAGGAACTGTAAATATTAGAACAATTAATAGTAAATACATTATTAATGATCAAAGACATAAAAACAGCTGGTAATGTGTTTGGCATCAGACGCCTCGTCATTAAACCTTCTTTCATTCTGCAACCATTCTGCATAATCCTTTTGCATAAGAACCGATTGACTATATAGCCATGAATGAACTATCGGTTAATATCTAGGGTCAATTTCACATAGCCTTTTTTTTCTTAGGGTACATAGATTTTTCAAATTTTGAGGACTGTAATGATAATTTATTATTCAATTTTATATAATAGGTTTTCAAGAATTAGGTCTAGCCAGTCGGTCAATCTCTGTAGATGGAACAACATCTGAAGTTGGTAAGTTTCTGTGCTTCGATTGGTCAACATCATGAGTCTTTTAATATTTTAATATAAATAGATTGATAATGCCTTTCCTCTCCCTCTGACCATGCATAACATTTTAATCTGTCTCACACTCTTTGCCTGTCCGTAAGCATGGAGATACCTCAGAATCGAGAGGCCAAGGACCAAATTTGAAGTCTGAGGTAATTTTTAATACCAGTAGTTCCCAGACCTTCAAGTGCCTCCTATACTTCCTATATTTTCCTATAGTTTTGAGTCATTCCTATATTTTCCTCAAAACCTCCTATATTTCCTATATTTTGACTTTTTCTCATGAAAACTTTCATCAGTGCTCTGTAATGAGTCAAACTGACAAGAGAAAATACATTTCAGGAAAAAAATTCCGCCTCCCTTCGCTCGGCAAATATGAATACATTTCAATCACTCTATGCTGAATCAAACAACAGAACAGGTCACCTGAAACACCACCACTATGACCACATTCAGTGAACATGGTGAAAGTAATTTTATTAAACACCAGAGAACTACCAAGTTTGGAACACACAGTGTAGTACATACCTGTCTTACACTCCTTTATTTCCTATATTTTCCTAGATTTTATTCAGAAAATTCCTATATTTCCCCTATATGTTTTAAAATTTCCTCCTATATTTTCACTGTGAGCCACTTGCAGGCCCGAGTTCCAGGAAAATGGCACTTCGTAACTGGGAGGTCAGGGGTTGATGTGGGCGGAGTCTTACCTAAGCAATGCAACTTCATTACTCACTCGCTTGGCATTAAAAGGATTGATGAAGGATGGATTGCCAGATGTTACAATTGCTTTTTTAATGTGATCTCATAAATTTCTAAAATTGACTAGTAAGTTGAAATGGCATCATTGCTCTCTATATACATGATATACAGAAAGCGTTCATGAGTTTGGTTTACACTCCTGCATTAATATCAGGAGAGCAATTTACAGCACCCCTGCCATGTCTGCTGTTTTGAAAAAAATGAAAGACTGTTAAGTTGAGTATCATCTCAAATTCCACATGAATATTACATTAATCAGCAATATGTTTGTTCACATTTAATGCACCAGTTTCATTTTATTTCATTTCAGATTTCGAAAATCCTTGTCCTCAACATGGATGTACACTTGTATCTAGAGACAGTCCTCGAGATGGACGTACACCTGTGACTACTGTTGGTCCCCACGATGGACGTACATCTGTATCCACTGCTGGTCCCCACGTTCGGCGTACACCTGTATCTACTGTTGATCCCCACAATGGACGTACATCTGTATCTACTGCTGGTCCCCACGATGGACGTACACCTGTATCTACTGCTGGTCCCCACGATGGACATACACCTGTATCTACTACTGGTCCCCAAGATGGACATGCACCTGTATCTACTGCTGGTCCTCAAGATGGGCGTACACCTGTATCTACTGCCATGACTGCTGATCCTCAAGATGGACATATAGATGTGCCCCGCCCTTCTGTTACAGAGCCAAAACCCACTACCCACTACCAACTGGACCAGCCAGATGTCAAACATCCCATGGGCATGCTCTGGAGTATGTTTTGGGGGTCACAGATTTGCTTCTGAAATGTGATACTTGCTGGCTCAAAGCTAAGGGTGAAGAGAGTCAGAAGTTAGAGCTAAATTAAGTCAGAAAATATGAAGAGTATCTTGATTTTCTTAAACCGCAAGTTTTGAGAACTCATCGAGAACTTTCATCTGCCATTACATCTTGTGAAAACGAGTACTTTAATGTCCATCATGTTTATCCAAGTAGTCGCAATATGGACCGCAAGTTAGCTTTAATGTATAGAAAGAAAAAGTTTGCTGAAGCCTTATTGAGTGGGGGTGGTTTTTTTAAGATGAGTACTGTTGGTTCGATCATCATCAAGGATGATGGTGTCTATTTAATAGAGATTTTCCACTGTATCTGAGTTTTCATTCAGCAAACATCAGGTGTGGTTTTAATGTGATCTTAAAAGAGATCTATTTATTGTTCAGTTCAAATCAAAGGTCGAATCAAAATGAATAGCTTTTCTAGAATATATCTTGAGGTACGGTAATTCCCCTAATAATTCAATCACAGGAAGTTGACTTTTCAACAAGGTTATTCAAACAAAAGAAAGAAAAAGAAACAAAACCATTCTCCTTTCAAATTGAAGAAAAGTCATAATAACAAAAACTGACACTTTGTACCTGGTACCATCAAGAATATTTCCATGTATGAGCCATTTTTGATGCACTTCCTGTGATCGAATTATTAGGGGAATTACCGTATTATTCTTCACCAAACTTTTCAAAATTTCACAGATTATCCACAGGGGCTCGTTACCATTGTTAATCGAGTTGATTACAGGGGGGGTCGAGTATTCCCTACCTCGACCCCTCCCCCTGTAATGAACCTAATTAACCAATTAACAACGGTAACGAGCCCCTGTAAGATTGTCTGCCTATATAATGTCAAAGAAGCCAATTATTATCCCACATCAGGACCCCATAATCAGGGGATATAGAATTGCTGCATGTGTGTGGAATCATTACAAGTACATTACATAAAGGTCACAGTACCCTGGAACTGAATGTATCCTTGTGTAGAACGATTTTAATACCCTAGGCACACCAAACTTGCAGTGTACATCCATATGCTCATGACTCAGAACTCCATTGATTCTGGACCCGATTGGGTGGAAAGTTAGTCTGCCATATTGAATTTATGTGAAACCATTTTTAATCTATGCAAAATCACGAATAATCTATATCTGATACAGTTTTAGTGCTTCATATGAAACTATAATACATCGATACATCAAGAAACTGGCAAATAATGACAATCAGTTTCTCTGATTAGGTGGAAAACTTGATTGCCTTCTTCAATTTATGCAAATCTACATATATACCTCTGGTACTGTTCAAGTGTTTGATGCAAGACTTTTTGTACATCATTAATACAGATACAGAGACTAAAAACGAATGACAGAACCATTTTCTCTGATTGGATGGAAACCTAGGCAGTCATTTTTAATTTATGTAAAACCATTGATGATCTATATATCTTTTATACTGTTCAGGTCTTTGTATACATCACGAGATGAGTTCTGACTGCCAGTCTCCCTGATTGGATGGAAATCTTAGGGGCCATTTCTTATTGGAAAATTTTTGATAATGGGTATATTTGTCTCTTGACTGTTTGTTGTTCCTGATGTCTTCAAAGTCGTATGGTTCAAATTTAATACATTATAAATGGCTGGTGCCTGAAGCTGAAGGGTTTAAGATAATTCTGAACCAACCAATCTTCACAAAATTCATCAGCTGTCTGTCTCATTTGATTCTGAAGTTCAAATCGTATTTACTATAGGTGAAACGTCAACGTGAAATACACCCAAAGCTTACAATCTAGCTCATAATAGCCCTTCTTGATTTCTGGATTCAGGACTTGGCCTACTTGCAATTCCAAAGAATCCAATGGATTTGTGTTTTGAGAAGACCCTTGTGCATGTTGGGCACTTGTATTCCTTGAGACATTGTTTTCAGTCTTATTACTGGATGAACCTAATAATAATAATGTTTCCAACACCAAGTGAAAATTCCAATTCCAGGTCTCTCACCAGAGCACAGTAAAACACAGGTTTTACTCACCCTCAATCTTCCTTAGAATGTATAACACAAATACAGCCCCAAATTTGGTTTCTTGTCATGCAAAATGTGTAGTTTGAGGCACAAAAATTATCACATTCATTGTCAAATCTACGAAGCTAATTTCAGGTGAAATATACTACAAAATACAATGTTAAATATATAGAAAGATGTCTCAACACTTCATTGAGGTCTGACGCGCAGTTAAAATGGCTTAGTATAACAAACAACGTACAATTT
>JAVTVY010050404.1:0-26688 GCA_036873755.1 Hanleya hanleyi
GAATGTGGGCCGGGCACGGTTGTGTAGGGTCCGCATCACAGATGTCTCCCACCTCCTCCATGATATCGACCTTATCCGCATACACGTGCAGGAAAACCTCGGGGGTCAAGGGAGAGAGAGAGAATTAGGGTTTAACGTCGCATTCAGCAATATTTCAGCTATATAGCGACCTCGGGGGTCAAGCTGAGATACGCCAGTATTATATGCTCCGTGATGGTCAGTACGTGAATGGTGCCAGATTTGACTGTCTCTCGTATTTATAGGGAGAACCCCGTGAGATCAAAGGATCGGGTGGTCATGTCACTGGGCTGACTGAGTCTAGCCGGGTAATCAATGGCATCGTCGTCTGGTTCATGGCTAGACATTTGTTCATTGGGTTCTGCCGCCGATTCTCTCAGGGCACGAGCCCACTCCAACTCGTCTGATGACCGCTCGTCCGGTGTAAACAGCTGGTCGACGATAGGCACCACTTTCTCGAAGGCTGTCCACAGATCGGGATCTAGGGTGAAGCTTCGCGTAGGGTCTTGGTAGCGGCCCAGGCGTGGGAAGAAGGGTCCACGGTATACGTAGATGGCATTGTCTATGTGGATGAGGTGTCCATCGAGCTCGCCGCTCAACACCCGTTTAAATTTGGTCCAGCCGTCACGGTGTAGCGTAACCGTATTCGATACGGTCTCAGTGGGCGACCAGCAAACATCTCCACGGTCTTCCACGGGGGTGACTTTATCTTCATAGACGTGTAACCCGACCCGGGGTGTAAGGGGAAGGATGGCTCGTAGGACTGGTGACATGCTTGATCCAATGACGAACGGTGAATGACACACACTCTGTCTGACCCTCGTATTTATGGTGAGGTCCCACTGTCAATGCCACAGCGCCAGGGTCAATAGGGCACAGACCATGACTAGGCCAACCAGCCGTCGCTGGTTCCGGCGTGAGCGCTCGTGGTCCATAGCCCGAGCATCAAGTATGGCTGTCATAGTCCAGTAGTGGTGAGTGATGGCACACCTCTCCATCGAGTGCACTCTGTCGAGGACCGCTTCTGTGAACTCGTTCAGGATCTGGCGTCGCCCCTCGTTGTCGTCGCCATCTGCAAACATGGACCGGACCACTGCTCGGTAACCCGTGAGTGAATTAACCACGGTGGCATGCTATAAAATGCGAGTCGCATAGGGCTGCATCTCCGTCATGGCTCTGCAACCGTAGAAATGAAGGTGTGGGATCCAGAGGGACGTGTTTTATAGACCATGTCACACATGCGCGCCTCGATGTAGCTCTACGGGTGTAGTCCGTGATACGTACTATTCTGATTGGTTATGTGGCTCCTATAGAGATAGTACCTTATCGACAATGGGGACTACTTGTTCCAATGCCGTCCATAGATCGGGGTCCAGGGTAAAACCACCGTCGTTCAGACAGAGGAGTCGAGCGAAAAAGGAACCGCAGAAAATGTAGACGTCGTCACACAGGTGAATGCTATCACCGTGCAGGTCACCCAACAACACCCGTTTCAAGGTAGTCCATCCTTCCGGTGACAAAGAGACGTGCGCTTTGGGTTCAGGCGTACACCAACACCTAAGTCCGCTATCGATGAGGTCCACTCGTTTGGGGTACAACAATAGGGTGCAGCCAGGTGTAAGCCTCCGGGTAGCCACAGTCCCTTCTTTCACCTCGGGGTGTAGTAAGTCATCCACCTCGGGGAGTACATCTTTCAGTGCCATCCATAAGGGCGGACAGAGTGTGATATAGGTACCTCCACTCTGTTCCAACCGGGGAAAAAGGGAATCCTCTCCAGCAGTGCGTATGTGCACGCCGACTTGCACGTGCATGAAATCCCTTTTGGGGTCTTTTCCCTGTAACAATCGTGTCAATAGAGTCCAGCCTGATAGCGATAACAAAATCTTCACCTTCTGCGGTGCGTCTTGGACCAGCTCCAGGTGATCGTCATTGACGATGAGGTAGACGTCGGACGTCAGTTGGAATAACGCAAGCTCTGTTCCGCTCGCTGCCATGGTGGGGAATGAAAAGCGAACGGTTAGAGAGGTGGCTTTATAGTGTACCTGTTGGGTAGGGTTTTATACACCGTGCGTGGCACTTGTTATACTCGCTTGCGCCATAAGGTCAATAAGGTTAGAAATGCGCTTTTTTCTACTACGCCCTGTGACGGCCCTTCGTGAATGGGCGTAACCTGTGAACATCATAGGAATGCAAGTACTAACCTGTCTGTGGGGGTTTTCCACAATGTCGTTCACCTTCGTGTCTTTTCGGGTACGTCCGTGTCTTTTCTGTAAAGTCCGTGTCTTTTCGGTAAAGTCCGTGTCTTTTCGGTAACGTTCGTGTCTGTTCGGTAACGTCCGTATCTTTTCGGGTATATATGAGGGTCTTGAGGGGGGCGACTGTATGTGACGTGTTGTATGTGTTTTTCTCGGCGACGTCCGTGTCTATCATCCGGGCACATCACGTCTGCGCCTGCATTGGGGTATGTATGAGGGTCTTCATGCGCGCGCGCGCCGCTGATTCACCCACGTACTTCCGGATAACCCGCGCGCGCTGCGGCATCAGATCATCCCCGCGCGCGCGCGCGCTGCGGCATCAGATCATCCCCGCGCGCGCGCGCGCTGCGGGCGGAGCGGGCCGGGCCGGGCCGGGAAACACCCCGGAGGTTGAACATCCGGACGTCTAAGAGAACATTGGAACTCTTCTGGGTTTGGAGGTGAAACCCGGAAGTGACGTCACAACCCACGTGCCCTGCGCAGCAGAATGGAAACGACACCCTAGTCTAGCCCCCTCACATAGGCTTCACATGGATACCTCACTCGATCCCATATGCCCACTAGTGGCCCACCTAGACCCCAACACGTCTATTTCCATACCCCTTTGTCCACTGCGCATGCGCAGAGTGACGATATTTCAACCCCGCACTCACCCCATCAGATGCCCCCTCAGATAGGCTTCACATGGATACCTCACTCGATCCAATCGGCCCACTAGTGGCTCCCCTAGATCCCAAAACGTCTATTTCCATACACTTTGTCTAGTGCGCATGCGCTTCACTCACTCACTCACTCACTCACTCACTCACTCACTCACTCACACTAACGTGTGTGTGAGTGAGTGAGTGAGTGAGTGAGTGAGTGACATATCGGCCTCAAAATGTCTGTTTCCATACTACGGCCTGCCTGCGCATGCGCAGAATGACGATATTCCTAACACCCGTCCACCCAGGCGGATGCGCCCTCACGTATGCATCACATTGATACCTCACTCGGCTCAATCAGACCATTAGTGGCCCACCTAGACCTTAAAACGTTCCTTCCAATGCACTTTTCCCACAATTCCCTGTCTGCGCATGCGCAGGATGTCGAAAACGGCCGACTCACTAGTCCAGGCGGATGCCCCCTCACGTATCCTTCACAACGATACCCCACTCGACCCCATCGGCCCACTGGGGACTCACCTAGACCACAAAACGTCTATTTCCACACCCTTTTCCCACAATTCCCTGTCTGCGCATGCGCAAAATGTTGAACACGAATGACACACTAGTCCAGGCGGATGCCCCCTCACGTATCCTTCACATTGATACCTCATACGACTACATAGGACCACTAGTGGCCCACCCAGACCCCAAAACATCTATTTCCATACCCTTTTCCCACAATTCCCTGTCTGCGCATGCGCAGAGTGTTGACAACGACCGAGACACTAGTCCAGGCGGATGCCCCCTCACATAGGCTTCACATTGATACCTCATACAACTCCATCGGCCCATTAGGGGCTCCCTAGATCCCAAAACGTCTATTTACATACACTTTGTCTACTGCGCATGCGCAGAATGACGTCAGTTCCACGTCACACCCATCCCTTCGGATGCTCCTTCACGAATGCTTCACATGATACCTCATACAACTCCATCGGACCAATATTGGCCCACCTAGACCCCAAAATGTCTAGCGGGACCTATACAGGGTCCAGTTTTCGACACTAGGTGACCACATCCCGGCAAAATGGCCAGTTTTCGACACCGGGCGGGCCGCCATCTTGATCCAGATGGCAGACGCCGCCATCTTGGATATGTCCCATAATGCATCGGGTCAAAATACTCGCTTCTGATTGGCTGAACGACATGGTGGGAAAAACCCCACAGATCAGTACAAGCTCTCACGGACCTGACCGAAGAAATACGGAAGCGAACGACATTGTGGGGAAAAACCCCAGCACATATTCCTCTCACCGAAAAGATACGGAGATGAACGGCACAGACAGGTCTGTACATGTCCTATCATCCTCACAAGTCACGCCCATTTACCCACACCGGAAGTGACGTCATACCTGCGCAGAACACTCCTGCGCACACCTCCTCATGACCTCCACCATAAATCGGAAGTGACGTCATTACATCCGGGTGAAATACGACCGGATCGGGTTGCTACCTACTACTCGTAATCTTCAACTCAAATATTAAAGGTGGATTTCTCGGTTGGAGTTTTGATCAGAGTTACATTAATGGTTCTGGATTTACACCAGCGGATGAAAGGAAAGTTTAGCTCTTTCGCAAAGAACGGAACATTGCGGTAAGCGCCGGTGGGAACAGAATTGTTTGCGACATGCTATCGTATAAATATAAACGCGCTAAGTTACGAGACGCTATGTTAAACACATCTTCACCACGTCAAGGTTTCTATTTGTGAGCCAAAGGCGAACCCTTGACAAACTTGCATAGCAGACCGCGTTCCGCCTATACCTAGTAGTTCTCTCCCCACTAAAGGAGGAGAGACCTAGCGGTATATCATTTAGGTCGACACGTTTGACCAGAAAATGTTGCGCACAATAAAGCACGGCAGACGAAACGACCAACCAAATGTCGCCCCGCATACCTTATATACTTGGGAAGGAAAACGGTGGTATATTCACAACCAAGATTGTCTCAAGGTACTCCTTTCTGGGGTCTTTTCTCTCGCACCTGTTCCATTTTCTCCTCGACTCACACCGTTTTAACTTTCTAAGTTGGTCGGACGCGCACGCGTTAACTAACCGGAAGATTGCTATGGTGACATCATTATCACGGTTTTATCCAAACACGTCTCTACCAGTGCAAACGACCTCTACCGTCTGTACAACGATAGGGTCCACTACATTTTCTGGTCAAACGTGTCCTCCTAAATGATATACCGCTAGGTCTCTCCTCCTTCAGCGGCGAGAGAATTACTAGGTCTACGTTCCGCCCACATTCCAGTTACTTGATCTAGAAATAACTGCGCTGATGGTAAAATACGTTTGGGTTTCACTCTCGCTGGTAAACTATTCGCTGATACCGAATGTAAAATATTTAATCCAAGCACGCATAACAATAAAATATTAATAGATAGACCAGTGAAATTTTATAGAAATCCGTGCGTTTCAACCCAATTCAAGTCCTTCAGTGGGAAGGTGAGGTCGGATACACTGACATCGCGGACCACCTTTAAAGTTTCGGTGTTTCCTACATTTGGCTGGCTTGTTTTAAGCAATGTTTCCTTTATATTTATTAATGTTCATGGTTGTTGAAAAGGCGCATGTTCATCTGCCACTGGGTATCGCACAAGCTATGGTGTTTTCGAATCTGTTGTCACGGTAGCCATGCATGGTCGCGGTGCTTAAGTGATCTGGTTGGTCAATATGTGCAGGATGTTGCTTTCGCTGATTGGCTGACATCTACCGCTGTGTTGTCGTTGATCGCGATACATTGCCCAAGCGTACCAGGGGCTACATCTAGGATAGAGATACCCCTGGTTTTAGCGAGGATGTGTTAAACATAGCTACGTCGACCCATGGAGAAAAATCCCTCTGACTGTTTCGTTTGGAAAGCCAACATTAATTTCTTCAATTTTGCTCAGAAAGCTGTATTTCATTCAGAGGAATTACCCAAGTTTCATAATATTATTGGTCAATAGTGCTGTTAAACAGTGTTGATGGACGGTTGAAATTGGGCTTCTGTCTGTGTTAGGCTGTTTCCTACTGGTAGCCTATACATTTAGAAGGGATTTTTCAATCTGTCTAATATGATAGCTACAATGACATGAAAAATTCCTTAAAATTTAAGGAATTTTCCCCGACTATTACACCAGCGGAATATTCCTTAAAATTCAATACGGAATATTCCGTAGCATATTAAGGAAATTTCTTAACATGGTAAGGAATATTCCTTAGTTATGTTGAGGAATATTCCGCTGGTGTAATAGTCGGGGAATATTCCTTAAATTTGTAAGAATTTTTTTGTAAGAATAAAATAAAATAAAAAATAAAAACAGGCAGAAAGCTCAATTACAACCGTCCATCGACGCTGTTTCACGTCACACGCGACTGTAAGTTTTTACAGGCAATATAAACTTGTGTATATTCTCACGAGACACGAAGCCTTTTGTGCCTTTTGCGCGGAATTGGAGAAATTAATATCGAATTTGTGTAACGGCCAAGTTATATTCCCGAGAGCGTTCAGTTTCCAACATGCTCGATTTATGATTAGCGATAACTTTGACGAAATTTATTATGGGTGTTCCTGTATAACACCGGTAACGTCATTTTCAAAACAAATATACAAAAAAAGCAACGATGGGTTTTCTCATCTAAGCGATACCAAAGAGTGATGGTGGAAACATGTAACAGCGTAATCTGGCAAAAGGTAATATGACCACACATGCTGATAATGTGACTGTACCAGTAGAGTGATTTTATCACGCCCCTCCCCCTTCTGTAAATTCACATGGCACTATTTATAAGATCATAATCCTACCCAGTTGCACGGACGCACGCACTCACGCAAGGCTCTATTTGTACCGCATTCACTTCCCAGACACAGGCAATTAAGGCACTGTTCCTTTCCTACTACTGACACGGTCGGACGGACGCAGACACGGACGCAAGCAGTCACGACTCCTTCTGTAGCATAGATTATGCCATAGCATGAGCATGCCATAGTCTAAGATGATATGATTTTTTTTGTATCTCAGCCACATTTAGCGTGAAACTTTTCAGGAAGACGTTTTACGCTCCAATACACCAAATTATTGGCGTACACGACCGAATGCCAGTCCAGGGATATCGTGTTGACAATTAAATTGATGTCGAGTTACATGAGGGCGGTAGCAGGGTAATTCAGTAGCATTATGATCCCCACCTGCCATCTAATTGTCTTGGATGTACATTGCATCATGGGATAGAAGAAGGATAAAACGTCATCAGGTTGCATGTCTATTGAATAGCATTATTATGATACCACCTATATCATTTATCAGGGACGTACATTGCATCATGGGATAGAAGAAGGGTAATACGTCATCAGGTTGCATGTCTATTGAATAGCATTATTATGATCCCACTTATCATTTATCAGGGACGTACATTGCATCATGGGACAAAACGTCATTAGGTTTCAATGGTGGTGAGAACAAATAACGGCGTAATCTCTGTCCCCATCGTTAAGTAACTCCAAAACATGAATGAAAGAATGAATGAATGAATGAATGAATGTTTATTCACCACAATTTAAGAAAGAGAAAACAGATATGCAGAATGTAAGAAAATGAGTAGCTAAATAGCTTTGAATACTTCTGTTATGGATATGGACCGGTACATGGGTGCACTTTCAGTAGACTCGGATATAATATCACGGAATCTTATATCTGACATCAACGCTATATAAATCCCGTGCGAATTTCAAACAAAATCTTTTAGCTAATCAGGTGGCTAGCTGGGCGAAATAACTTCAAAAACAGTAAACAGTAAACAGACATCGTGCTGTAAACTTTAACGGATTTACTCGAGCCGAAAAGTCTGCTTTAATCAGGCGGCAGAAAATATCAAAAGAGTGACCGCCGATAAGTTGTTCGTTTCCGTGAATCAATGGCTTATTATGGAATCTCGTAGAATATCGGCAAAACTGTCACACGAGTTATTCATAGCGTCACATCTAGACGGTATTTCCCTGATATACCTTCTTGGTTTACCCAGATTGTACATGGATACATCTCGCAATAAACTCGAGGCGGCCAAAAGGACCGAATTTCATATCTACATCGCTAAGGTGTTAGACGTTCCGAAAGAGATCCCTCAGCAGTGTATAATTTCAATACTTTGTTTGACTATTTTTTGGTAATGGAAGGTGTTATATTACGTGGTAATTACTACCAAGATACCACCATATTTTTCGATCGTTTCTCAGTTAACAAGTTCCACCTAATTGCGCTATAACAACGACGAAGGGACTGCATTTCCACGCATGTGAGGTCATGGGTCCGTGTAACCTTGTAACCTTGCACAGTTCAATTTTCGTTTCTCGTTTTTGGTTTCTCAAAATCAAAAATTGAAATTTGACCGTCAATTTTCAATTTTCGTCTTTTGTTCCTGTAATCTCAGAATCAAAAATTGAAATTTGACCGTCAGTTTTCAATTTTCGTTTTTTGTTTTTGTGTTCTGAAAATTAAAAATTGAAATTTGACCGTCAATTTTCAATTTTTGATTCTGGGATTACAAAAACAAAAAACGAAAATTGATATTTGACAGTCAATTTTCAATTTTCGTTTTGTTTCACGCAAAAATGAAAATCAAAAATCGACTTTTTTATTTTAACTTTGAGGTATCAATGTTAAGTTCGCATGTGAACGGGTTATCATGTCACTTCCGGTACGACGAGTAGAATAGAAAACGCAAGTCGTGTCGTATAAGAGGTGTGGAGCGTGAGAGGCATGTGGCCGATTTGTTAGGGTATCTATACATTGCCTTGGTTAGTTGCACACGGTAGTTCTGGATAAAAAAAGATCAAGGGGTATCCTCTAAATCAAACCAATTATTGAACAGGTTCAGCTAGCTCATTACTCCAATCCACTAGCTGGACGGTTTGAGATGTGACATCGCTGGCATAACTTTGATGTCAGGCTGAAATCGACATCGAGAGTCAAGGCAAAAACCGCCGGCTTGGGATACCGACATGCTAATTCAAAATAACCTCGGGGGATGAAATGTTCGAGATTGAGGCAACGACTCAAGAACTCACTCGAATCACCAAAAATGTCCAGGTAAACCCTGTGCGGGGATTCACGATTTACCTGGACTTGTGAAGATGCACCAGACAGGTCTGGATATGTGGCATCCCGCTGTTCTCAATGGTTATTGGCAATGAGGCCTGAGCCAATCAGAACGCAGTCTTAGATTTTCTCATTCTAAAAATAGATGTTTAGAGCGCTACAAAAGCGAACAGCATTCATGCAGACAACCGCTATTTGCTATTGATTTGAAATATAGTATTTATACAGATACCAACAAAGATTTAATACCAATAAGAGTAAGCATCGCGGTGATGGACTGCGAAATCCGTACATGACAAGCGGCCCGTAAACCACCATTTCAAACAAGCACACAATCGCCACGTTTGATGTCAGACGTCTGAATGCCTCAACGCTTCAGGTCCAAACTTCATTCTCTATTTTTGGGACCTGGATCGTTGGAGCGTTCAGATGCCCGTCAACGTTCAGCGTCAATAACGCTTCAACGCTTTAAGTGTGGGTGTCAAACGCTTCAACGCATCGACGCATCGACGCGGGAAGTTCCTTTGGGGGTTATGATTAGGGTACCCACGTATTTATTATACTACCCTACTTTAATGAAACTCCCATGTGTATCAACCCCGTTGTTCTCCATATAATGCTTCACACCTGCTGCACGATTGCCTACTCGCTTCTGCACATGCGCAGTTGGCCCATTATATTCTAGCTCGAATGCCTGGCTCCAATCTCGAAACCAGAGCCACCCGGTCCTGTCCTCCCTACTAGGCTCTGGGACGGCGCTCAGCAGTACGATCGGTCATTGGATAGCACACAAAACCCTAGAATTTAGAACATAACGAGAGCGTATCTGTGGAGATTAAGCCGACGTTCCGACGTCATGGATGTTACGAGCGCGTCTGAAAGATGACGTAACCTACCAGAACTCTTCATGCATTCTTGCGAAACATTTTCTATTCTGACGTCATGACGTTATGACAGGCTGGTCATGCAAGTGACTCATGACTGACGTTTCATAAAGAATTGGATACGTTCCAATGGAACCGGAAGAGGACACGTGAACGAATTTTTCAATGTATTATGGGACCAATTTTCAATGAGCGTCGTCCCAGGGGTTCATCGGAGCGGCCAATTGTCCAGCGGAGAGCGACCCCTGGTGGCGAGGTTGGCCTGGCTCCAGGGATCTATAGTGTAGTGAAACTCTCACATTTTCCTCCCTACTGTTTTTCCAGATTATGCTCCACACCTGCCTAAACAATCCGATTTGCGCTTTCCATACTACTCCGCGGACCGAAAGTGACATCATAAGTCTTGCGCGTGCGCAGTTAACATTGACGAGTCAAAGTTAAAATCAAAAAACGAAAAACGGACAAGTCGAGGCAATTTTCAATATTTGATTTTCATTTTTGCGCGAAGTAAAACGAAAAAAGAAAATTGAAAATTGAATGTCAAATTTAATTTTTTTTTTTTTGAGAAACCGAAAACGAAAAACGAAAATTGAAAATTGACGGTCAAATTTCAATTTTTGATTTTGAGAAACCAAAAACAAAAAAACGAAAATTGAATTGTGCAAGGTTACACGGACCGTCATGCGCAAGGCCGACCTATCGACTGAAGGTTCTCAGTATTGAAGATGCTTTGATCCTAATATCTATGACAAGGCCTCAATGCTAGTCTCGTTAAATCCATGTTGTAAGCGGGGTAAATCACAGATTCCGTATGGCTCCCTCGCATTTCCTCCGAAGATCAAACATGTGGCTTTATGCGTCAGAAAGCCGAAGTCATTGTGGCGTGGACAACATTCACAGTCACGCCCAAGTGCCACAGACGGACCACGGCGGCTTGAAAATCAAAGAGGGAAACCTAAGTGATTTCGGAACTATCCGTCAATTCATGGAGGAGACTAAAATCGGCAAAAAAAGGAAATGGAAATTGGCTGAGTCATCGAGTCCGCCTTTTCTGCCCAGTCCATAGATTGACCGCTGTAGTTAACTGCAAGCTTCAATAATCTCCCACTTCACACAGTTGACCTTCACCACTGCTCCAACCAAATTGCTCAGATTACAACACTATCAACAGGATTCGTCGTGATCACGAGCATGTTATTAATGGGAACTTGATATTATTGACAAGGTAGGCCCTGAACCACATGGATGGACTTTATGTGACCGCGTGTTGCAGCAACTACCTGTCGCCATAATGCCCAATAGGCATTATACTGCAATAACACAGCGACGGCTAGAGAGCGTCCGAAGCAACATGCAACGATGTTTGCTTTGGGCATCTACCCGTGGACTGACACTCGTTGTCTACAACGAATGCTACCGACCACAGCTGAGTACATTTGTATGACCAGCCATTCATTCTGAATTCATTCTCGAATTTCTTATATCCAAAATTCAATTTAACATATCCAAAAAAACTTAATTTTGATATAAAAAAAAAAAAATCTTTAACTTTATATCAAAAATACATGGTTTTATATCATTTTTTTCTCACTTTTTTTATATAAAAATAAAATATTAAATTAACCTATTATTCTTGATATCATTTTTATAAAAAAAAATACCTATTCACGGTTTAATGAAATAACGGGCTCTCCCAATCTTCTGCATGGGCTGGACCAGGGTAAAGTTCAAATGGCAAGCAAGCGAGTTATTCGTCGGGTATTCGCTGTACAAACCCTGGGTTAAAACTCCATGTAAGTATCAGGAGACAATGCATACAATAGCCAAGTCTGGGGACAACAATATGTCTAGACTTGAGCCTTTTCAGCTGCACAAAGACTCGGGCAATAGCTTCCTACATGAAGTATCTATCAAACCCTGTGCGTATCTTGTAATGATGAAATGTATAACGGATTCTGACAAAGTGTGCATGCAATTTGAAATATTTCAAATAATGAGAAAAAGGTTCGGTTCGAGTCTGTTACGGTAAATGCAGCTATATTTTGTGCAGGTTGGTTTACTACCCCTATCAAAGCAGAAGACAGCAGGTGACCGCTGTCATTTTGAATTTACTGCAATTTTCAGTTATTCACTCTCGTCAAAATCAGGAACAATCCAGATATTCTAGAACATTCACATCCAGTTTTATACTACAAGCAACTAAAATGTATGTCGAACAGAGTTTTCAAAGAAAGCGGGTTGCAAACGACGACTGCCGAAGGGCGGCAACTCTTGTTCAAATTACAGAAATAGTTTTTTATGATTTTACAAACGTAGCAGATAAAAGATTTACGCCTACGTAAACGTAACTACTTCTTTCTCAATGGATCTATCTGCGATCTATCTTATCATGACGTAGTCTCTTTTCCATTGCTGAAATGTAGTCCTGCTTGGCTATATCACTCGATTCATCTTCGCCGTAGCCTATGTTAAGATAACACTGCTTTCTATTTTCAATATCATCACTATACTCGTCCTTCGTCCTTTATAGGACCACCAAACATCTCTTTCCGCAAATTATATTTGATACGCTTCCGAGTTTTAATAGGCTGATCGGAAAGATAGTAGAATATGTAGATAAATATGAAAAGAATGAAAACTGGTCAAAACGCTTTGGTCGTAAGACCTTTCGAGACCTTTTGAGCTCATCGGGATTCTCCGGAGATCGGTGCTCGCTCAGAGCTCTTCTGATCAGCTTCAAAATTAAAACAATATTGACTATCAGGCGGAGTCCAAAGAGAGGACTTACTCGAGAAATTAACAGTTGGCGAATATGGTTGGTTCTTTTTGATGACTGCTAACAGAGATAATGTTTGTCAGTCATGAGCCCTGTGGGATATACAAAATTGCTGATATTTATTAGACTTCAGAACTAAATCAATTTTATCTTCACACACACACACACAGCTTTAAATGTCTTTCTGTTACACAAATCATCAGAAGTTGCTAGTATTGTTGAGATGATATTAGATGTTAATATATCAGGGAGTGAAATGATAGTCACAATTGTATACTCCCGGTCGGCTGAGCTGGTTAGGATATGGTCAGATGGCTATGGCTTATGAAGTATGTCAGGTGTCTGAAGGCCTCCTCATGGCATGGTCCTCTGACCATTTCTCTAGCCATGAACTGTTTGCTAAAATGAGAGAGAGGGTTGTACATAAATTTCTAAAAATATTACTACGCACAAGATGTACTACGAGAGTCTCAGTTGAACCAAATCGAACATGGATCTTCCTGTCTTGCACCATGCTGAAGTTGAAACATAGCTAGTTGTAGTGTGCCAAGCCGGCACAAACATTGCTAAAGGGCCAGAGAGCGCAGGCATGGACACTGGAGAATTTAAACAGTACGTCGACATGTGACATACTTCAGGAGTGGTGGACTTCTGGTACCATCATAGTTTGATTTTGTTAGTTACATGGAAGAGTGAATTCCTGAACTTGGGTGTCAAGGACCTATGAACTTTTATATGAACACGAGTTGGGTTTAGATGAAGGTTGTTGCATTGCTTGTAGGTGTACCTATTGTAGCTATGAGCTTTAAAACTACTCATTTACAACCTCTTCCAGTGGGGCATTTGCACTAAAATTCAAGTTAATCCCTCAGCAATGCCATCTTGCCAAGTGCTGACGGCATGATCTCCAGTTCGTTAATCATGGTGCTTTGCTGTCTCTTTAACCCAGAAAATATTTTAATCTATGATAACTGCACTATATTTTCGACCTGAGGTTGCCAGAATTATCATAAATGTAGCAATATTTGATCCATATTATCATATTTACACCAGTTATCAATAATAAAAAACCTGCTTCATTTTAAAGAGATAGTGGAGATATCATGAGAACAAAACGGAGCCCACACGCTGCGGTGACCCGGGTTCCAGCGCACTTGTCGCCACCATTAAAACAAGATAGCATTGTCCAAGGATTATTGTGAAAAAGGCGGATTGGAGGGTTCTGCTCCAAGACTCTTGGAGCTTCAAGGTGTACGTTTTTGTTCTTAACGCAACAAGGATCTTATTGATTCGTATCTTTTTGCTTCCCAGTTATGTAACATAGTTGTATTTAGCCTTCCCTGTTGATATGTTCATACCATCTTCATTTTATCCAGCCAATTTCTACGTTCCCACTTCGAACCTGCCTTGATTTATCTGACCCCTTCAGTGTTCAAAGTCCGAGGTGTAAATTTCACCTACTAACGACAGAAGAACCAATCAGAACGAACACATCGATTGCGAGTGAAGTCACGTAGAGTGACATCATCCTATGTTAGCGGCGTCTTTCCTCCAAATAAGGTGCTCACCATTTAGGTCAGCCAATCAATAACGCTCTTGTGCGACCCATTTCGAATTTCAAATGTTTTCGAGGTAAGTGACGCCTCGTGTCTATTTATAAGTTATTTGAACATAGGAAGGGGTCCAGATAAATCAAGGGAAGTTCGAAGTGGGAACGTAGAAATTGGCTGGATAAAATGAAGATGTCATAGATGCTTCGGAAAAGTATTTAAGTTAAGCTGTTACTCCCATCTGTTGAGAGAGAACACTGGAAGACGAATTGTTTGGCATTGGTGACTGGATCCAGAGGTATATCTGTCACTATAGAAAATCTCAAGGTGCTTTGGCCTTCCATCTGATTAAATATAGCCATGAAGATCTACTAGATATACACAACGCTGAAAGTATCCATCTATGATTAAGGCTGAACACAATAAAATGTTACATCGAAATTAATTTGTTGCAATTTTGTGTTTAGCCATGCTTCCCATCTATCTGTTCCAGTCTAAATCTTTTCCCTTCACCTTGGAAAGTGAGGTTTATCCGAGAAAATATCCTTCAGATGTTCCATTTGTGGAACCAAAGTTTATTTCTTCATTTCTGCCCAGAAAGCTTTGTTTCAGACAGGCGAAATACCCAAGCTGTATAATGTAAATGCTCGGTTGACAAAAGTGATCTAAAACAGCGTCCGCAGAGTATGAAGTGGGCCTTTTCTTTTATTTAGTTTTCATCTTTTGTTTTCATCATGATGTCTGTGTTCCTGTGGTCCGACAAAGAATATTCCTGTCCACAGCTCCTCGGTCTCACCCTATGTCTCTAACTCTCTTGTCCTGACCCCTATCTGCCTAAAGCAATAATGGACGACATATACCACCAAGTTCTGCACTGCCTTTATATGTGGTATATCGGGCATGCTGATTATACGCTTATAACACAGGAAAACAATATATGGGCGTTACCATCCCCTCACACCCGGGACCCCGTCCAAAATAGGCCTGTGTCACTCTTCTGATCAATACCTTCCGAATGGTGTATAGATTGTATCTATACGTTGCGTGGTTATCAAGTTATAAAATCACGTACTAACATACAGTACGGATTCAAAGGTATAGATAGATATCTAAACTATGACACCTTGAACCAAAATGACATTTTGATGTAATGATATTGTAACATTGAACTTTAGATAACATTTGGTTCAACTTGGCGTCATATTTTAGATATGTTAAAAAGTCTGTGGTAAAATGTATACGAACACAAAAAGTAACAGGATTATTCCTGTATAAAAGCCACACCACATTATCCACAGTTCAATCCTGGCTGATTGGCTGACATATATAGGCAGAATTCTTGATAACACAGCTGATTGGCTGATATATGGAAAAAATTATTGATACATGTATGTCTAATAAAACCGCTGACTATTTTGAAGTGTATATTGCTAAACATGGCAGTGTGACTAACGTCACAGGACCTACGAAGTAGGGCGAGGAAGATGACTTGGGGGTCCAAGCGTAATGTAAAAAGTCACCTAAGTAGATTAAATTTTCATCAAAAGCAGGTCAGCTCAGAACTTGCTGGTAACTGTCCCCTAATGCACGTTCATGCCAAAAATCAAGATTCTAATGTCAACGGTTCTCCTTATTTTGCCGACGAAAGGATTCGGATGGACTGACTGACTCACTCACTCATTACCGGACAATTTGCAAATGCATCTGGCTTTTTAGCATCTTGGGATTGGGAAAGTGGGATATATGAGAAGCTAACATGAGCAGTGTGACTAACGTCACAGGACCTACGAAGTAGGGTTTGATATGATATATGTGTGTACTCGAGAGATGACTTGGGGGCCCTATGTGCTACCGTGAGAGAATTTATATAGCAGTCTCTCATTGACAGTGGGTACTATTAACTTTCCCAGATGTCACCGCTGGTGAGTCATTAGCGTAGTAACTATTATCGCCCTCAGTTCCTATTACCCAGCAGCACAGCACGAGGTCACCTATCCAAGTCTTGACCGGGCTCAAAGTCGCTTAACTTCGGTGATTTTACGAGAACCGGTGTGTCCAACGTGATATGCCGTATCAGGGAACCTTCAAAAGTCACAGCGAAACATACAATCAAGGGTTCCCGATGAGCATGACAGTGCACTCGCTGAGCCATCAATAAATAATATAAAAAAATAACTATAAATCAAATTTTCATCAGAATTCGGTCAGCTCAGAACATGCAAATGAGAGCCTATACTTCGTAAGAAAATATCATATCCATGAATACGGGGGATGTCTGAGAGAGATGGCCTGAGTGACATCTTGGGATTGGGAAACTTGGATATATGAGAAGCCAATATAATGATATTTATGTACATGGCAGTGTGACTAACGTCACAGGACCTACGAAGTACAGTAGGCATTAGGACTCGAACGCGAACTGAACTCTTGGAAATCCCCACCCCCAGTTGAAATCCTGCCTATATTAAGATGGGCACCGCCCAAGTCAGAATCGCCAGTGATTTTCATAAAAATCACCAGAAATTTTCATCAAAAGTAGGTCAGCTCAGAGCTTGTTGGTAACAGTCTCCTAATGCGCCTTCATTCCAAAAATAAATAACGATCGCCGATTTAATTTTACAATTTTTTAATTAAAGGAAACAGATTGAATAATATAGGTTCAGTAGATTTCAAGCTTTACGTGTGAAAATACATTTACATCTCTTTAATGGTTTTCAGTGCCCTTGTACAGGATCAAAACAACTTTTTGAATCACATTATTTTCCCAACAATACAACAAATTTTTATATATAGTACTATAGTAGAAAGGTAGCATTTATGTAGTTTACGGTAATTCAACTCAAGACCAACACCTTTTATGCACAAGATTCTATGTCATTCTCCTGAGCATAACCGGTACAAAGACGAATAAATAGCGTCTCTACATCACGTTGTAATCTAGATATATGAGACAACACATTTTGGGCATCGGCAATCTGATGAATGTACTATTCCGGTTTTCTTGTTATTCTATGGCGGTTGTTCGGTGATTTTCTTCATTGATAAACGTTAAACCACCTCAGCTTCGTTATGGAAACAGCGCTGATTGTTTGAGGGTATATGCAGTACTTAAGATTAATCTCAGGGCCATGTGCCATACAGTGGGGCAGGGTATTTTTAGCTGTGGATAATTTGACCTGAATTTGAAGGCTCAAACCTTGTGTGGCCAATGTGAAATAGGATACACGTTAAAGGCTACAGTTTACATACACAATGTATATCTATAACAATATACTGAAGTGTTAATTATCAATCTAATTTTAATCAAAATTATTTCAGATCAGAACTTGCTGGTAACAATGCCCTAATGCACGTTCATGCCAAAAATCAAGGTCAATGGTTCTCCTTATTTTGCCGACGAAAGGATTCGGATGGACTGACTGACTCACTCATTACCGGACAATTTGCGATCTGTAGCCTACTTCGTAGGAAAATGTAGATACATTGAAGAAAAACTGTAAGTTTGGTAAACGTCTATCCTGTGTGATCAGTTGGCCGCCTGGTCTTCCTGGATGCCAATCCTGTAATTCGCTATGCGTACCGGCTTGACGAATTTACCTCTCGCTGCGAGAGTCGTCCAAGAGAGATCTATTGTCTGTATTCCCCAGCGAGAACCGAAAAGAAATTATCTGTGAAATTGCTTATCGCAGCTTTTTATACACCCAGGATGTATAACGGGAGCGGCATACGAACGTCAATCGGCCCCAAATTGATCAAAATTGATCCATATAGTGAGAGAAATTGGAAATTGAATTTACCGAAAATAGCTGAAGATTATATTCCCGGAGGTGGCACGCTATTGGATGTCATATACATGCCAGAAGAATGCCATAACCTTCTATACCATTTAATAAAGTCTTGGAGATATTGCAGTCTGCAACATGACGACCATAAACCCCACAAAAGTCTCTGATAAGCTGCTTTGCCGATATGGACTGCACGGTAAAGAACGATAGGCCCAATTGTTTGTGATTTGCAGGCATCGTTGTACCCTTTCCTATTTAAACTGATACAAAAAGCCAGATATAGGGTGTATAAATTCCCAACTATGTATTCAGCATTGACGAGCATTTTGAGCTTCTACTGTCCCAACCCTACCAACAAACGTACTCAGATCGGCCCCTTGTAAATATTGTCTTACGGCTACAGGGAGCTGAATCTTCCCATACTATCTTGGGATCAAGCTCTATCAGAGAATATCAAACATCCCAAGATGGCCGCGCTTTGACGACATCACAGTAAAGAGATTTTTAAAAATGCAGTTATGACAGATATAGTAAAATCTGTAATCATTGGAAACTGCTAATTTCTGGAAAAGATATGACGCGTACCAAAACTGAGGTCCTTGTCAAATGTCACTGTGACCCCAAAATAGGAAAATCATAAAAAATTGGAACATTTTGTGCCAGTATAGGTACACTGGGGGGAGATGATTTGTCACTTACCAAAACTGAGGTATACCGGTAGGTCAAATTCCAAAGCCACTCAAAATCAGAATATCACTAAAAATCGCTTTTTTCTTTTCTTTTTTTCGGTAGATTCATAAGGTGCCTCCATTTCAAAGTTATCCACGTTATTAGTTGAAGGGGTTGCGATTTTCAGATTTTTTAGAATTATTTAACTTTGAAATGTCATAAAATAATTTCTAGGATGGAATTTTAAAAAATGAACCACTATAATTTTGTGGAAAAATATATTTTAGGAATCTGAAATTTCAAACATATTTGATGAATACCTTAGAAGCTATCGACGAGGATATTTGAAGGTAAAATACTTCAGCTGTTGCGAACAGAAGAACGAAATGGACACTAAGTTCTATGTCATTGAACGAGCAGCTTTCAGAAAATATATAACTTGTTTTTGTGAGTTTATTTGTTGCAATTTAATTGACCAAAATCTGATAATTTGTCGAAAATCTTAAAGCTATGTATCCTGGAACCTTAATAGCAGCCTGTTTGGATGGTTCCAACGGAAAAAAAACTATGTCACTCAACAAGCTTACACAGCGCCTGTGGTTTACTTAGTTTACTTGGGGTTATGTAATTTGGATATTAAGAGCTGGAGATAAAAACGGTTGTATATTTACCCTCCATGTTCCAGAACGGAGATTAATTAGAACAGAAGCTTCATGCCATCCTATTGCATACCATGCTGGACAAATATTGGCATCGTTGGTGAATATAATATACTGGCATAACAACTATGCGATATCATCGAAAAGTTATTTTTGATGTTTTGCATAAGCTATTAAATTTTCTTAATCTTTAATTGGTTCTCAAAATCAACTCAAACAATGTAAATGTATTTCCATTGTCTGCGAGCATTGTCTATATACACATATGTACTTCCCGTGTATTTATTTGGGGTTAAATCATTTAATCCGGGTAACCGTTCTTGGCTGGTATCCATTCCTATTGGACTCTTCTGAGGCCGTTCTGTAATCCGGTAGACAACGTATATTTATATTTATTGCAATGCCGATGATTTATACCGCTGGATTTACGTTTCACGGGAGTCTGGTGAACTTGCGGAGGAATTTTGATAGGCGAAAATCGATAGAGGCGCCTGATTGATCAGTCTTTTGCGGGCAACAAGTTAAACGAACCGCGAGTTATTCGCCCGAGTCGGATAAGTTTGGCTCGATTATCCCTCATAGAGCTTAGCTCTTATTTCCCAGGAAACCGCTTTGGTTGTAAAAACGCTGTTTGTCCGAAATTATTCTCTTTTTATCCGGATGTTCTTACACAGCTAACTTCAGAAGTTAAGGCAGGAACAACTTGTCACTTTGTTTTGTAAAGTCACTGTGGATCTATTCTGCCGGTCTCTGTCAGCACAGTTCCCGTCATAGGGCGGAAAAAAATGAACTCAAATTTGCGGATGCCCATCAACCCGACAAGTTCCATACATCATGACCTAACTGCTTCTGCTTGGATACTTATCAACCAAACACATGCCGTTATATACCATTACACACACTTTATAGCCGCACAGTTTCTCAGAGACTGATCTTATAGCTTCTGGATCCTTAATCAACCCTATGATCTCCAAACTTGGTGATCTCGCAGTTTATGGAACCGTAATCAAACATATGCTCTCCAGACATCGTGACCACACTGTTTCTGGACCCTCAATCAACCGCATACTCCTCAGAAACTACCTCGCAGTCTCTGCTTCCTAATCAACCACATTATCTCCAGACATCGTGACTTTTTCTAGACCGTTAATCAACTCTACACACTCAAGATATCGTGACCTCACAGTGTTGGACCCTTAGTCAACCCTATCTCCAGGTATCGTGACCTCGCAATTTCTGGACCATTAATCAACTGTATCTCCAGACATCGTGACTCCACAGTTTCTGGACCATTAATCAACTGTATCTCCAGACATCGTGACTTCACAGTTTCTGGACCATTAATCAACTCTATCTCCAGACATCATGGCCTCACAGTAGTCACCAGAATAGTGACCCTTACATATTCCCTACCAGTCCAGAGCAGATCTTACAGTTTCTCAGCACTTAATTTAACAGTTGCTTTCCGACATTATTAACTAATCAGAAATGTTATTCTACTCTAAAAACTCCACCATGTACAGTGTTCAGGCACTTGTAAGACAAGCTAAACATCACAGATTTCCTGTGCATTATCACTCTCAGTAACCCTTATGACACACTAGCCATTGGGTGTATCGAAAATTTATACAGCAGCACCCTATTTTCTAAGAGTGTAGCATTATACCATTTGGCGTCGCTTTGTCTCACTAGATTGAAATTTGTAAAAAAAGGAACAGGATCCAAGATTCAATTCAATTTAGAGCTCTTGAAGCGAGGTTTATGTTGATATGAGTGTCTTGTTGAACCGTAAATCAGAACACCTGTCGAGAGAGGGATATTGGTTCATTGATCAATGTCTACCATCTCATCGTACATCTTACAGAACTCAATTTCCAGACGCTAGGATTTGGCAAATCCAACTATATGCCATTCATATAACTTTTTTTAATATATAGATTATTTCCAGACTCGCTGCAGTTTGATCTGGATGCCGGATGACGTGGGTATCAGACGGACATATAACAACAACACTGATAGCTGGTGTTATAATGGCAGTCACTTTACATAGATGATCCTAGATCCTACAGGATTCGAAAGCAATCCTGCTTATTTTCATCTTCTTGTTCGAAACAAGGAGGGTAAGGGATGAGCGTATTCTGCTCTCCTGACGACGACATTTAATGAAACTGTTAAACTTTGATTTTAATAGCAAATGCTACTAGGTGAGAGGTTTTCTCGCGTGATATGTGTGTCTCATCTTTGCGAGCCGCCTGTATTATTGCCGTTGCTCTACTGATGTGACAAGATTCAATGTCCTAGACCGTCTTTTATTGCTTTTCATAGGAGGGAATACAATTTCCATTGCGTGCCAATATGCAAAAGCGAGTCTTAGCTGGATTGAAAGATAGTAGCAAAAAACTGACTAGTTTCTGCTTCAGGCACCGTTCATATTCACGACGGCTATTGATTACCGGTACACAATGAGATGATAGTTTATAACATATCCCAACATATACCATCAACCGATCGTTTAGCGCCAGACTAAAATTCCTAACGGAGTAAATTTCCTCCTTTCTATGCAATTTTCTCTGGTCGTCGAGAATGGGGTTTCTGGAACAATATTACCTCAGGGAAAGGTGAAATTTTAATCGAGAAATAAAAGACCATGAATTGTTGGCAAGAACCATTCGATTACGAGGGAAACGCTATTGAACCCAGAACATGCATATGACTAACACGGCCATTATACCGGAATTAACGACGAAGCTATTTACTTTTACAAGACAATGGGTTGTTATTGACAGTTTGATCGCTTTGAAATAATTACATTTCTGAGTTGTGGTGAGTAGTGTATAAAGAGTCTTTAAAGTCACTGGCCCCCCACTGCGCATGCGCGAGAACCTGTTTTTACGTCACAGCGACCTGTTTTGGGGGGGTATTGGGGGGTGCGCATGCGTGAGTGATGTGTGGTGGAGGTGGGTACAAAATGGCGGATACTCACCTCCCACCACACAACCACACAGGCCACCATTTTGTACCCACCTCCACCACACCATACGGTGTGAGTGAGTGCAAGAATGTATTCATCCGCGGTGATGCAGTCATGTCTGGCGGTGATTCGGTCTCGGGAAAAAGCTTCCGCGGAGAAAAAGTAGTCCCTAGATAAAATGGTCCGATGGGGTCGAGTGAGGTATCCAAGTGAAGCTTAGGGGAGGGGGCATTTGATGGGCTGGGTGTTGGGTTGAAATATCGTCATTCTGCGCATGCGCGGTGGCCGAAGGGTATGAAAATAGCCTTTTTGGAACTAGGGGAGCCCCTAGTTGACCGATGGGGTCGAGTGAGGTATCAAAGTGAAGCATATGTGAAGGGGCATCTGATGGGCTGGGCGCGGGGTTGAACTATCGTCATTCTGCGCATGCGCGGAGGCCCAAGGGTATGGAAATAGACGTTTTGGAGCTAGGGAAGCCCCTAATGGGCCAATGGGGTCGAGTGAGGTATCGATGTGAAGCATTCGTGAAGGGGCATCTGATGGACTGGGCGTGGGGTTGAAATATCGTCATTCTGCGCATGCGCGATGGCCGAAGGGTATGAAAATAGCCTTTTTGGAACTAGGGGAGCCCCTAGTTGACCGATGGGGTCGAGTGAGGTATCAAAGTGAAGCATATGTGAAGGGGCATCTGATGGGCTGGGCGCGGGGTTGAACTATCGGCATTCTGCGCATGCGCGGAGGCCAAAGGGTATGAAAATAGCCTTTTTGGAGCTAGGAGATTGACTACTGGTCCAGTGGGGTCGAGTGAGGTATCGATGTGAAGCATTCGTGAAGGGGCATCTGGTGGGCTGGGTGTGGGGTTGAAATATCGGCATTCTGCGCATGCGCGGTGGCCCAAGGGTATGGAAATAGCGGTTTTGGAGCTAGGGGAGTCCCTAATGGGCCAATGGAGTCGTATGAGGTATCAAAGTGAAGCATTCGTGAAGGGCATCTGATGGACTGGGCGTGGGGTTGAAATATCGGCATTCTGCGCATGCGTGGTGACCCAAGGGTATGGAAATAGACGTTTTGGAGCTAGGGGAGCCCCTAATGGTCCAATGGGGTCGAGTGAGGTATCAAAGTGAAGCATTCGTGAAGGGGCATCTGAGGGACTGGGTGTGGGTTGGCATATCGGCCTTCTGCGCATGCGCGGTGGCCCAAGGGCATGAAAATAGCCTTTTTGGAGCTAGGGGAGCCCCTAATGGTCCAATGGGATCGAGTGAGGTATCAAAGTGAAGCATTCATGAAGGGGCATCCGATGGACTGGGTGTGGGGTTGAATTAGGGTCATTCTGCGCATGCGCGGTGGCCCAAGGGTATGAAAATAGACGTTTTGGCATCTAGGGGAGCCCCTAATGGTCGAATGGGGTCGAGTGAGGTATCAACGTGAAGCCTAGGTGAAGGGGTATTTGATGGCTGGGTGGCTGCATGTAAAATTTTTCCTGAAAGAAAAAAAAATACGGAACACGGACTTTATCGAAAAACCTGGGAAAATGCCTATATGGGGTATGAGGGGTATATAGGTCGCCGGGCTTAACGGGGCTTGTCTATCAACAGTTATCTTCCCCTAGTTCCAGGGTGGGTGTATGTAAAAATTTTCCTGAAAAAATACGGAATACGGACTTTATCCTAAATTACGGGAAAATGCCTATATGGGGTATGGGAGGTATAGCACCATCCTGGGAAACGTACTTCTATACATTTGCAGTAGGGTTGTGGGGTCTCGTTTTACTCGTCTCGTCATTTAGAACATGATAGGAAGTGTCCCCGTGCGAATCGGTGAAACTTTTGAAAAAAGTCACCGAACCCCATATAGTCCCATACTGAGGGCATAGGATCAATGTTTGTCCCCCTGGGAAACGTACTTCTATACATTTGCGGTAGGGTTGTGGGGTCTCGTTTTACTCGTCTCGTCATTTAGAACATGATAGGAAGTGTCCCCGTGCGAATCGGTGAAATTTTTGAAAAAAGTCACCGAACCCCATATAGTCCCATACTGAGGTATAGGTTCAATCCTGGGAAACGTACTTCTATACATTTGCGGTAAGTTGTGGATACCTCCCGTTTTACTCAATCTCGTCATTTAGAACATGATAGGAGTGACCCCGTGCGAATCAGTGAAGGTGCTGAAAAGTCACCGAGAAGCCTGGAACCCGCATACTGGGGTATAGGTTCAATGTTTATCCTACACGGAACCCACTTCTATACATTTGCGGTAGGGTTGTGGGGTCTCGTTTTACTCGTCTCGTCATTTAGAACACGATAGGAAGTGTTGCGGAGCGAATCGGTGAAATTTTTGAAAAGTCACCAAGGCCTGGGTAGGCCCATAGGCCTATACTGCATGGCTATGGGTGTATAGGGCCATACGGGGTGGACATGTTGGAGTCTAGGTGAGTCCCTAATGGTCCAATGGGGTCGAGTGAGGTCTTATTTTGAAGCTCTCGTGGAGGAGCACTTGACTACACTAATGATTCGTCCGTGTTCAATAGTCTGCGCATGCGCAGCCTGGCCCGTAGTATAGAAACCAGGCATTTTGGGGGGTATGTGGGTGTGTGTTTGGGTTAGAGATGGGCAATCACGGTTCGAATGGGTCGTGTGAAGTGTCAAAGTGAAGCTTGTGTCAAATTGATCAGAATGGTGTGTTTTTGAATGCATGTCGCGTTAATCTCGCAGTTAGTTGTGTACAAGTAAAGTGGACATTTTCGGGCAGTACATGAAGGTATTTGGGGTCGAGATGGGCTATTCACGGTTCGAATGCGTCGTGTGAGGTGTCATTTTGTTGCTCTCGGGTTGTACATTCCGATTTGAGGGATGTCCGCCTCATCTGTGACGTCATTGATGACGTCATCGATACGAGTAGTAGCGAAAGTGGACATTTTGTGGGTGCGTGGTGATGAGTTTGGTGTAGAGAGGGACTATCCTTAGTCCGAATGCGTCGTGTGAGGTGTCATCGCCGTAGTTCTCGAAGGATTTGTACATTCCGATTTGAGGATGTCCGCGTCATCTGTGACGTCATCGGTGACGCCATCGGTACGAGTAGTAGCGAAAGTGGACATTTTCGGGCAGTACATGAAGGTATTTGGGATCGAGATGGGCTATTCACGGTTCGAATGCGTCCTCGAAGGTGCCATCTTGTAGTTCTCGGGGTGTACATTCCGATTTGAGGGATGTTCGCGTCATCTGTGACGTCATCGGTGACGTCATCTGTACGAGTAGTAGCGAAAGTGGACATTTTCGGTCAGTACATAAAGGTATTTGGGGTCGAGATGGGCTATTCACGGTTCGAATGCGTCCTGGAAGGTGTAATCTTGTAGTTCTCGGGGTGTGCATTCCGATTTGAGGGGTGTCCGCGTCATCTGTGACGTCATTGATGACGTCATCGGTACGAGTAGTAGCGAAAGTGGACATTTTGTGGGTGCGTGAGGGTGAGTTTTTGTGTAGAGATGCACCATCCTTAGTCCGAATGCGTCGTGTGAGGTGTCATTTTGTAGCTCTCGGGGTGTACATTCCGAATTGAGGCATGTCCGAAGCATCTGTGACGTCATCGATGACGTCATCAGTAGGAGTATTAGCGAAAGTGAGCCTTTTGGGGGCAGTGCAGGAAGGTATTTGGTGTAGAGATGGACCATCCGCGTTGCGAATGCGTCGTGTAAGAACATCGTGTTTGATTCGCGGGGATATTTATAGCATCTGTGACGTCATTGGTGACGTCATTGGTACAAGTTGTTGAAAGTGGGCCTTTTTAGCAGTGAAGGATGTTATTTGGTGTAGAGATGGACCATCCGCGGTCCAAATGGACGTGTGAGGTGTCATCTTGTAAGCAACTTTTCCACAACACCATTCTTAATGCTTCAACGCCCTGGTGAAATAGCTCAGAAGCTCTGATATTTCATGGAATTGTCACTAATTCTTCGAAATGCAGTGATGCCCGTCAACGCCCGTCGTTACACCTTAACACTCTAACATAACGCCATGATATAGGCCAGAGAGAGAACAACAACAACAAAAAGGATGACACATGAGAGAACAACAACAACAAGAAGTTTTTTTCATATAGTTTATTTTCCCCAATGTTACATCATACCCACGCTGGGGGAGCCGCGTTGGGTATATTTACAATTCAAGAAGATTCTTATCCAATCAGAGGCCACCATTGCATGTTTCATATTCGTTCCTGTCCGTTAGATGTATTCTTGTCCAATCAGAAGTCTCCATTTCAGAAAGTGCCATCTGAACCGTTTATTCTAATCATCGTCGGGCAGGCCAGGATACCGTTGAGGCAACATATCCTCAG
>JAVTVY010050405.1:0-26120 GCA_036873755.1 Hanleya hanleyi
ATCGGGATATAAAGGTATGCATTCCTTAAATCCAGAGACGCTTGAGGTTGATAACCATGCACAACTCGGACGTGTCTTTCTTGGGGACCAGAAAGACCAACGAATAGAAGCCGGGTGTTTTGTCCCAAACCGGAAGTTCTATGACAGACGCTTTCTCTATCAGCTTGTCCACAGAAGATTGTATCGCTGATAGATGAATCGATCGTAAAGGTATACGAGACGGAAGGGGAACTGCAGACAATGGGAGAATCATGTCGAACGATAGGAGATAACCGTAAGTGAGAGTTCGAATGACCCACGATTCCGCCCCGATAATTGTCCAGTTGCGCCAAAACAAGCGAAGCCTTCCCCTAACCGGAAGGACTTGTTGTGGCGAGACTGGAAACAATATGTTTCGGTGTTTCCACCATACCGGAAGCCACCCGGTATGGCCCGAAGCATCAGGTATCCTTTGACTGCTTACGTTTCCCCTTACTCCCGTTCTTATTACTCCAGCTCGATAACTTGGAGTCGTCAGAAGCGGGCCCTGCTGTTGGCCAGAAACAACCTTAATAGCCTTGGAACCAGAAGACTGGTTTTTCTTAACCTTTTTTGTCTTTGCACCCAACCCGGAAGTTGCCGGTCTCTCAGGCGAAGCACCAGAAGCCACTGACCTGTCATGTTCAATTCGAATCATTTCAGGTCTGACTTCGGCCACACCATCACCGAACAGTAAAGAAGAAGCTGTTGATGTTTCTAACAAGTTTCTCTTTACAGCTTCGGTATGTACTCATGTATTAGAGGAATGTAGGCCCTTCTCCTTAAATACACGAGCATAGAAGACATATAGGCATTGTGTACCACTAGGTCTTCTACGTCACCGGAATCTATCTTCTGGTAGTCAAGAACAAGGTTCATGCCCTCCTGTAATTGTTCCTGACTCTCCGCGCCCGCCAATGAAAACAATCCATCCTTAATGGCTTTTAGAAACCCGTCCAGATGGTTCGTAATCGCTACTCCTTGACGAGCTGTTTCCTCAAGTGTTGCAGCTTGCTTGTTCGTAAAGGGAACATCCGGATTACTAGGCATTTTCGTATTGGGAGGACATAAATACGAAAAATCGCCGTTCACCTTCGCAGACCGGAAGCTGAATGGTGATCCATGTACACCGTACCATCGTATATTCGCTTCTGCACTGGGAACGGACCACAATATGCTGCAGGGCGGAAGCGAGCTCTAGGTCGTAGCCTGACTGCCCGTTCCTCCTGCGTAGCGGGTTCCGCAAACGTTCTGTGGACCAAATCGCATACAGAGTGGATAGCAGTTGAGGCCGGAAATGTCTGTACCGGACTCGTAACCCGAGTTGACTCTCCTGATTCAGTTTCAGTATTCCCCGCATGTGGGACCGGAAGCTGCATATTCGAGATTAAGTCATAAATACCCGCAATTAGATCATAGTATTTGCGAGCATCCGGATCAGCATTGGTGGGTTCGTTATATACTCAGCTACCGTACTGGTCCCTATCCACTTCCATATCATCCGGGGCTTCCTGTCAGCGAGGAGTCTTGGAAGGGATAGACCCCGTCAAATTTACTTCCGGTTTGTTAGATTCGTCAGTCAGTCGCGGTAACGGTGGCATACCGACCTTGATATGACTGGTCATGATCTCTCTCAGTTCCTTCATCTTCTTCCGCTGCTGTTCCATTCCGAGAAGGATGGCAGCCAGGGTACGATCCGCCACTTGAGAGTGAACCGGAAGTTGAGCCTGACGGGGTGTTCACACTCTGGGACCTTACATATGAACGTGAGCACGGCCACTGTAAAGGTCGGTGAACTGGCATTTGAGGTCGTAGACCGGAAGCTCGGACAGGAGGGTGCACCGCCCGAAGCAAACCCGATCTCGCACCACGAATACCACCGGAAATCAATACTTTTGCCAAGCCATGCGAGGGCTGGTACATTCGCGCGACCAGATGTCTCGAAAATTGACCTAGTTGCAAAGAGTCTTGATACTGCGTTGCAATGGTAGGCAAAATTGTCGGCATTTGATAGGTACCTCTATATATACCCATACTCTGGCGTTTTTGCGGGAACCTCAAACTCTGGTGGCTCAGAAAGATCGTAGTCATCAACGTCTCGGCAGGGGGACGAGTAGGGCCACCAGAGAAACCGGAAGTAGCTTGGAGAAAGTTAGACGAACCAGTCGTTACTATGTTAGTATTGGTTAGTGAACGACCGTAAAGTCCAGGCCTCAACGGAGTAAAGGGTTGCAATCTCACAAGCCCGGGTCCAAATGAAAACTTAGCATTAGGCTCCTCCGTGGATTTGCCCAAGTTTTCGTAATCATAAGACATTACCGATCGCGCAATCGGCAATGCCTGGTCCTCCGACACCGAGCCTGGACCCGTTACCGATTTCCCGTTCCCGTCCTCATCGTCTACAGGCTTCAGCTCGATAGGAATTACAGCCGTCTAGACGTCATTCATAATTCAGCCGTCGTCCATTACAGAATATCCGCGTCTGTAATCCAAATACCTATTCCATAATCCATATAACAGTATTAGCACCAAAGTCAAATGGACAATCATAGTAGTTCGACGTCCACTGTCATAGATGTGCCGGACTCCATATCTTCCAGAGTTCCTTCCACCTGGACGATTTTGGTCAGTTTCTTACCTGATTGACCTTTCGCCCGATCGAAATAGAAGAAACCTGAGCGGGAGGGAGCGTTTGTTTATCTTTATTTACGTTCAATAAACTGACTAACGTAGGCCCCGGACTGGCGTATCAACAAGCCTCCTAGTATCCTCGGATACATACACTGTTATAAATTACCGTTATTTCACAGTAAATGTATGTTGGAGTTTACAGTACATTCAGTCGTAAACACATCACTCTGTAAATTGAACTGTGATATTTCAGTTGACATCAACTCGAATGGGTAAACTGCGCACACACGTAACATAAAATTCTTGTTTTCTCTGAAAGGAGGTTGATATCTTTGCACACGAAACGCTCAGTTGCAGGAAACATCCGACATCTGCGTTGTTCGATAGAGCATTATCAGAACACGCGCTGGGACGGACGCAGCGGCTAACTTTAATTTTCGATCAAAAGTACGGTTTGGTTTTGGTTTTATCCATCTTTACATTTCAAGCTAAATACTACGCTAACGTTCCGTCATTATTGTTCGACTCGCACATGCGAAGATGGGCTTTATCTGACTTGGAGTTGTATCCTACTATTCGTGTAATAATTGCACAGATTCGTTCGTGATTATTTACGAAGCTTGTGGTGATCGCATTTGTAAACACGAAGAGCAATGGCCATTTCGGCCTTTCAGTGACCTACGTTGCCGCGGAACCGATAATTGTAGACAATGTAAACAATTGTATTGTTTAAAGAATGTTAAAACAACGGTAATTGTAAATAACAGGGCTACCCAAATTTTACAGTTGAATGCCTGTCAATAAACGGTAATTGTAAAATACGGTGCAACGTAATTTTACAGTTGAATGTACTGGCATCTTTTCTGCCAGTACATTTAACTGTGAATTTACGGTGTGATTTATAACAGTGTATATATATGGCTGAAACAGATTCGGGGCCCAGACAATACACTCGCCACACGCGCTGTCCCAGGTACATACAATTCCCTGGCGACATGACGGGCAGGTTGAATGCAAGTCTTATACGGGCTTAGTGCCGCCGCATGAAGAACATGACATTTGAGACATATGAGACGCCATACTGCTTGATAATCGTAAAGAATACTTCCCAAAGGACTTCTTGAAGAATATCAGCCGTTGTAAGGTAATCCAACAGTGGTGATTTCGCTAGATCAACGATTTTTACGGAGCTAGACAAAATGGCTTCTTGAGCTACAGCGCTGCAGAACAAGAAGAAAGTATGGGTGTGAGCATGCGCGTGACTAGCACGCTGGGTTATGTGCTATTTTGAATTCTTCAGTGGGATTCCGTGTGGAACAAGGAATGCATATAGTGGGAGTGAGGTAAGCTTTCAGCGCAAATAACTGGACATTACTCATGAGTTTTACTCATTCGTTCAACGATTAACTATACCTTCGTTACTTTAACAGAATAAAATAGTCTTCAATCGGACGAAATTCAGTTAAACAATTAGCTTTTGCTATTTAGAGACGAGGGTGCTTCGATTAGGAGTTTGATATAATGACAGTTTAGTCGTATATAGATACACTATTTTGTGTTGCATTTTACCGACCCAGTGAAGAGATACTTATCCTCCGCCAATAATGCTTTCACATGTTACCGATCCAGTGGAGAGATACTTACCCTCCGCCAATAATACTTTCATAAGTTCCCGATCCAGTGAAGAGATACTTATCCTCCGCCAATAATGCTTTCACATGTTCCCGATCCAGTGGAGAGATACTTACTCTCCGCCAATAATAATTTCACATGTTACCGATGCAGTGGAGAGATACTTACCCTCCGCCAATAGTACTTTCACATGTTTCCGATCCAGTGAAGAGATACCTATCCTCCGCCAATAATACTTTCACATGTTATCGATCTAGTGGAGAGATACTTACCCTCCGCCAATAATACTTTCACATGTTACCGATCCAGTGGAGAGATATTTACAATCCGCCAATAATACTTTCACATGTTACCGATCCAATGGAGAGATACTTACCCTCCGTCAATAATACTTTCACATGTTACCGATGCAGTAGGGAGATACTTACCCTCCGTCAATAATACTTTCACATGTTACCGATCCAGTGGAGAGATACTCACCCGCCGCCAATAATACTTTCACATGTTACCGATCCAGTGGAAAGATACTTACCCTCCGTCGATAATACTTGCACATGTTGCCCATCCAGTGGGGAGATACTTACCCTCCGCCAATAAAACTTTCACATGTGACCGATCCAGTGGAGAGATACTTACCCTCCGTCAATAAAACTTTCACATGTTACCGATCCTATGGAGAGATACTCATCCTCCGCCAATAATACTTTCACAAGTTCCCGATCCAGTGGAGAGATACTTACCCTCCGCCAATAATACTTTCACATGTTACCGATCCAGTGGAGAGATACTTACCCTCCGCCAATAATACTGCCACATGTTACCGATCCGGTGGAGAGATACTTACCCTCCGCAAATAATACTTTGACATATTACCGATCCAGTGGAGAGATACTTACCCTCCGCCAATAATACTTTCACATGTTCCCGATGCAGTGGAGAGATACTTACCCTCCGCCAATAATACTTTCACATCTTACCGATTCAGTGAAGAAATACTAACCCTCCGCCAATAATACTTTCTCCTCTCCTCACACACAGTAGTAAAAGAAGAAAGGCTGATGTAAAGAAGCTTTTCCAAGAGTTCATGTTTGTTTGCCTGTGGAAACAATTATTCTTATCATAACGTGATCAAATTTTGGCTCGTCAACATTAGTTGACTGTAACTCTACACAAAACTACGTACTTAGACGGAGGAATCCATGAATGTACCGGATCTTTCAGAATACGAGTTTTATCTGAAAGGACTACATATCTTATGCATAATCGTTCATTGTGTATTAAAGAGGTTTTGAAAACTCGAGATTTCTCTTGATAGAACGACATTGCTGTCGCGAGCATTCTATGCGTGCGCACAACCGGCCTATTGAAGACCACGCTCTGTCTAACAACCAAGTACCAGCAGTCGAAATGAAAGCCGCTTTCAAACCGAAATCCATTTTACTATCACAGTGAGGCCTATGCAGAGGAATTGGGTTTTTTAAATATCTCATTTTCCATGGCTTTGTCAGCGGGTATATATGCTATGTTACATTGACTCTTGACCTGAGGAGTTTTTCTGGAGACAGCGAAAGTAACGCGCCTTATAGTACACACCAGTTCCATGACCAAAAGTTCATGGAAAGCGAATTTTACTATCGTGTTTCACTAAGGCGCGTTGTTATTGCCATCTTACACTTAACTGATTGTCTTTCGAAAACTGGAGAATTATTCAATATATGTCATTTATTTTCGCACTAGTTAAGTGAATTATTCATAGTTCTGAGATATGTGAATTTTAGATCAATCCAATCGACATAATCAAACTGTCCTGGACATGTATTCATAGACAACACATTATTTAATGTATGGAACAGGACAACAAAAGAGATTAAAGATGCTGGAATCTTGACTATTTTGAAATTCACTCTACTATACGTTTAGAATTGTAGTGTCATTTGTAATATGTATAGATTAGTTAAATCTTATTGGATACATTTGTAAGATTCAACCCTCAGAAAGGCGCTAGCCGGGGACTGACCTGGGGTGTCGTTGTTCACACTCCAGGTCATGGTAACAATAGGCCTCAACCCTTCAGAGAGTTTGTCGTAAGAGGCGACTTACTGGTGCCCCCGTGCGGTTCCTGTGTGTGAAAAGGGATAACACCCATCCGTGGGGTCCCGGGTGTTAAAAGGAATAGGACACTACCCGTGGGGTTTCCGGGTGTGAAAATGAATATGAACCAAACGTTGTGATATGACTGAAATAGTGTTGAAAGCGACGTTAAATCATATGCACTCACTCACGCTAGCCTAAGAGCGTATATCGAGGATAAATGAAGCCTATTATTATTATTATTCGGTCTTTCCATTTCTAATGGAAGAACGTATCGTTATTCTACTGATTATACACTCTTCTTCTATCAAAATTTGTATTTGCCCATTGTATTTGTATTTTCTGGACATCACAAGGTCTACATCACAAGGTAAAATTCTTCCTCAGCCTTAATCTTTAAAGTGATCAGCATTCGAATATCGAAAATTCGACTTCCATTTACCTTAAAGCTGGCACACTGAGATTCATGAAACAATGACACAATAGCAAACATTAAATTGTCTTTCTTTTGACGCTAATAATAAAACGATCCGATGTGACCATGACCAAAAACATGGCACAATGCCAAAGTATTATATACCTTTTCTCAAATACTACAACTTGCAGGAATCTCTAATTTAGCACATTTGTTCCCCATAACACTAGTATGACATCACTGAAATTTCAACCTGGCCTTGACCTTGATTATTGGGTTATTGTCAATGACATTTTTGCGATTACAGGGCCATCACTCGAAATTGTTAGAAATTTTAACTTGAAGTTTACATATGAATGTGTCATGACATAAAAGAAAAAAAACAATAATCACACACAAAGTTTGCAAAAAACTATACATCCCATCATCACTATTTCACGTGTGAATGAGGGAATATATAGACAATTTTGCTTATGATATGTCAAGATTGCAGCCACAATGGTTTCCGAGATATCGCAAAAAAATATTTTCCCGCTTCGTACGATATCCTACTTGCCTATTACAGGTTGTGTTTACCGCCATCGGTAATCATGGAGTGTAAATATATAGTTGTCCATTTCAGCCGCCCAGCTGCATATCGCAAGATCCTTTACATTGAGCTAATGCTATTCTCCGGCAGCAAGGCGTGAAATTCTGCATGTTGTCCGATAACCAAATCAAAGCTTACAGGATTTCCCATTCAGAACGTGCCAGTCCTGGCAAAATGCACTGATTAGCATGCAGACTCTCATGTCTGAAGCGCAAAGCATTTAATTTGCCGTACATGTTGTAGTGATTAACGAAGTTTTAAATGCTACTTCAGCGGAGAGATTATGAGTTCGAATCGCGATCAGTAACATTCTTCTCTTACTTTTGAATTCATGTGCAAAGTTCATCCTTTTATAACAAACGAATACGTTTGGTGGAAGTCATGGAAAGACCGTGTTATTGTACCGACAATAGATCAGAAAGAATTTGTAAAAGAAAATCGATGCTTATAGGAATATTTGTGTTAATTTGATTATATCCGCAGTTCTTCGTATCAGTGTTCCAATCATAAATGAAGACAAACATATTTTTTGGACATGTCTGCACTGCAGTATTATCACAAATAGATTATGTTTGAACTGCAATTTGTACTTTCCCTGTGTCAGACGCAATATGCCAGTGATTTCAGTGCCGATGTTGACAGTCCAACAGCATTCTCATCTCCAGATTATTGAATTAAAAAACTGCAGTGTCACAATTGTGTTTTATTGAATAAGTCTGTCTCATGGAAGTTGCTCTCTTACATGAAACTAGCCTATGTTATGTATACTATGATTGTTTTATTTATACGAATTAGGTCTTATGGACGCAGAAATTCTGAATGTTGAATGACATCTTAGATGCTCTTCTTCTCTCGTTGTGGAGTGCCCAATGCCTCTCTGGTATCCTAATATAGATTTTCAGAATAACAAAAAAATATCTGGCATGTATCGCGCTCCAGAATGAGACGGTCGAGATTCAAGATTCTTGACAGGCTTCCAATGTTCCAAAATTATTAGTTTCAATTGCAAGTGTTTGTGAAAAAATAATGATAAAAGATCTTTTTTATAACGAATGTAAGCATTTAAAATGAGTCATCAGGCCAGATGTAAGAGATTCCCACTTAAGACTGTATTGGGCGGCGAGCAAATATTATAAAATAAATTCTAGCACAAAGATTGAAAACAATGAGCCACCCTTTTTAGGTTCGAAAACTTTATTGTAAGACTGAAAGTTCACGTGTTTTTAGGAATTATTAGCGAGGATATTTGGAGACTAAATTTTCACAATCTGCTTCATCTAAATTCAAATGCGATAATCAGGATATCAAAGTGATCACAGAATTTTAGTTCCACGAATGAACAGCATCCAGAAAACTCTTCTTGGCGAGAGTGTATTTATCGTAATTTAATTGGTAGGGTATCCTCTATCTCATCGCAATGGATCCTGAAACCTTAAATTAAGTTTTAAAGTAACAATTGGCTATTTGGCCAATTTTCGATTTCAGCTGGTTTTGCTAGGTGAACGCAGAGGCGATTCCACTTTCCCGTGCGAATCAAATGGTACACCAGGAGTTAAAAAATGATCAATGTAGAACGCATCTATCTTTGTGTATTTCTATTTTTATACAATTAATATTTTATTTTGTGTTTGGTGCATTAAACAAATGGTAATAAGCCTTCGAAAACAGTGTCAATTCGCTTGATAAATAGTTATACTTCACAAATTGCAAAAGGTTCAACAAATATTAGACCCGTTAGAAATATATCGGTAATCTACACAAATATGCATATAAGTATTCCACCAAACCCAATATGACATTCGATTTAAACTTACGTTCGTTTTTGCCATGAACCAGGCCTGTATTTCCTACCATAGAGTTCTGACCTTCTGACAACCCCAAATCAGATAATAAATTGATTCTGGTTCCTGTTTACAGAACGCACAAAACTCATTCTCTTCCGGGTGAATTTTTTACATAAATGAGTCAAAATTCTATTAATTATATAGTGACTTAAATTTCTTGTCATCAATGTTGTTTACTGATCGATTGATCATACACCTCATTGTTTATATATACTTACATATATATCGTTTAATATTTCCAGATAAATCATGAATCATTGTAAAATCATTCCAACATAGCTGATAATAATCCAATTTTACCATAAAGTTTATCAGACAAACCAGCAAAATTGTTTTTGCAACAAATTGCTTTCTAATGTCATAATCATGACAATTTTGCCAACTGTGCAGATTATTTGACTGTAATACTCAGTAGGGCTTAATAAAACATTTCGGATCGGACACCTTTTTTTTTGCACCCATACATTGAATATTTTTTTCGAAACTCACCTGGAACAAACGGTTCATGTATATCAGTCCCGCACGCTGCAGAATTCCATCTTCCTAAGCAAAATAGAACATGATGGTATCAATATAAGATTAATTGGAATTGTTAATACATATGTCAGTTTGAGTAAGAATCTAAATGAAGTATGTCTATCTTAGACATTAAGATTGTTATCAAACCTATATAGAGAGATGAACTCAGACACTAACATTGCTGGTCAGCAAATCCCTTTCTAAGAGTTATTTGAACTCATGACGTAGCAAGCATGAATCCTTAATAAGTATAATCAATAACGAATAGTAGATTGACATTCTCGCTGTTTACCAGACTATATAATTGATGGCCAGAATTCTCTCCTGTGAAGAATTGCTAGATATATTTACTATTTGTGGTCTGCGGTATTCTCATTTCGTGAGCCTTTGATTGGAATATGTGAGAACTAATGGAGAACTGAGAGATATCACTAACTAATACGGAATTCGAACATTAAATACATGTATCTCCAGTTCGAATGCGGACATACTATGATCGTACCGTGCATGACGTTTCGTAGTTGTGTCTAATCCCTTCCCATATTCATGCTGTTGAAATGCAAAGACACGTTTCAAGTATGAAAGAGATACATTATACTCTAAAGTGATTCATTTTGATGTGTTTATTAATGTTTAAGATATCAACTAATGCCTCTATTAATGTTATATATACTAGCGAAAACCTCGTTCGGGTATTCCTCCTGTTTATTGCAGTTGTACATCAGCAATGAAGCCCATATATGAAGGGAAGTATAGTTTGGAAAATTAATATGTCCGCTTTTCATCTAAGTGATATTAGACAATGCGGCAGTTCTAGCAGCTGAACATGCCCCTGTTATCCAAACTTGCAGCCTTGTAAACATATAAAGAAACAAAAACAAATTAGTAGCCCCGTATATATTATGTTCTCAATACGATCCTCAATTTACAGTTTATATGTACAATCAATGCACTGAGGTATTCGCTGATATCATCATCCAGGACACTAGCAAATAAATGGAGGTGAAGATATACTGGGACTGGAGCTATGCCCTTCTATCCCACAAATAATAGAGGTACACTTTTCCATGGAACCGTGTATCTGTATACAATAAAATCATCTATCGTGCGACACTGCAGCTGAGAATAAGATACTTACCGTATCAGCAGCTTCGTCATCACCAGTATAGTTATGACAATTTCAGCTTAAATCATAGCCTGACCTCTGATTTACACCAAATTAACCCATACACAATGACGAGCCACCCCCGATACTATATATTTAAACGGTACGTATATGGAAGTGTAGGAACATCTGTGATCTCAAACAATTCAGTGCAAACATCCCCTCTACCCCCTTCTCCATTTTTGTTGAACCATAGTAGATCTGTTGAACGCGATAAATTCTCGAGCTATGAATTCGTGGAAAGTGAATAATTTCATATATTATTTCTGTTCCTCCTGTTGTTAGGTCAAGACGAATCTAATGGCTATCCTCAAACATTCTATGTTCATGGTATTCCGACACAGTGATCTGTTTGAGTTTCAACTGCATACACCTACAATTTATTTTATCCATCCAATCTATGCCCCCTCTTCCATAGCCTGTTATTTTCTTCTGCATGTTCTGGGTGATGATTATTAGAACATGACAACTGGCTTAGTGATCTTGAGGAGAAAACGGCATATAGGCCTGTAGTGGAAATATTCATATTCCCGCAACGTCTCATGCAAAGAGAAAACACAGGTCTATTGCATAGTTGGTATCTGGCTCCTTTAATTAATTACCGACACCGACTGTAACCGTATGACTCGTGTAATACTTTCTTCCCTTAGTGGTGGTATATCAAATCTCAGCTGGTCTATAATCTTACGATTTGGAGCAAAGGGATCACCACTGGTCCCCAAAGGTCGTCAGGTGCCTGTCCTTTAGTATTGAGGTATATGATTCACCTGGATTCGGGCCCCCGATCTAGTTCATTGTCCCATCTCCTTGCGTAGATACGCCAGACCATGAAAACTAAAAACCTTTCCTTGGCTTCAAAGAAATCACAGATTCTCGAAATGAAACGACAGATTCTGGGCGATATATTGATGAAAATGTATGGGTTTAAAATGATATGGACAGATCAACAAGATATATCACTGCCGATGAATCTTTCCATTGTTGACGCGAAACATCTTTTGTGGACGACGGCTGAATATGGAATGTCGGACCTGGCTCGTATTCCCTATCTGGAAGGTAATATACCGAGAGAACCTGTTTATCATTTATCAATTGTCTTATATTAAAAAAACAACAAAAAGAAACTATGAAAAATATTGTATGGTATATGCATATCTCGCTTATTAGGATTTGAGAGATTCTGAGAAAGTAAGCCGATTTCAATTACCGCGATAAAAACACAGAAACTTGTTCAGTAAGAGTTACTATCAACTGCCTTCGTTCCGGGTTTCTAAAATGTTGGTGTTCAATATCATGCATGGATCGAAAACTTCCATCGTCTCGCACAGGATCTCGTTTCATAACTTGTGTCTAATTCCGCCCAACCTGGAACTAGGGGTCGTTTGAACGCTGTTTGATTCAGATCTCGGTGGTGTCCGAAAAATAAGCAGACATGTTTAAAACATGACCGCGATATATTATGCTCTGTAAACTGACGACAGACAATGCATGCTGGTATCATTTGAAAGTGCTGAACACAAGAAACTAGCTTAGTTACTTTACTTTATTTCTACATGCCGTCTGGTACAAACACGTTCCTTAATTTTTCTCGTGGAACTTATTTTTGGTCCGTAATATAATAGGGAATGTCAAACCTGTTTTCCTTTTCGATTAGAAAGAAGTAATCATAGTCCCTATCTCTCAAAATGTTAAATGACAGGATTTCATAAAGAAACCTACTTTACTGAAACGAGACCAATAATTCCCTGATATTATGATTATGTTTAATCACAACCGGTCAGTGATCACTATGAAAACACTGTGTCAACCAGTCCCAATTTCACGGAAACAAGGTCGATCGGGGGCAGATCGGGGGTGCCCGATTTACTACTTTTCAGACAATACTGGAATTTCTCTGGCCATATGCACGACAGTCTGGATCGGTGCATTAGTTCCTTTTTACCTGTAAATGAACTGTACAAGTTCTGAATAATTGATTTCGATAAGAAATAATTTACCATTTCTGGGAGATCACTTTACGCATTGATGGATACGACCAGAAAAGCAGTACAATGAGATTCTGGCAAAGTGCCATTGGTATCTGCGTATGATATAAACTTGGTATCCAGAATGCACATGCACATCATACAAACGCAGTCGGTCCCTGTGCATATTCCGAAGAAAACATGCAAAGAGCCTGAAGAAAACTAACTACCGGGTAGAACTAGGCCATTCATATGCTTCATAACTTAAGTTGCGTTCCCCCCCTCCACCCAACTCCAGTAGACTGAACTCGTGTTATTTTCTTCATATTCAGTGTAAATGTTGTCAATTCAATACAGATTCTAAATATCGAATATAATTTGCGAGGGCCCACGCGATTTTCGAATATTTTATTTTGGAATGATCAGGCCATTTCGCTTATTTTCACTACTGCTCCAGTAACATTATTACAATGAATTTTTACATCAATTCCTATATTAATGCCTAAAATTCATGTTATTTTCCTCATACTTGGGGTGAGGTTCCACATTCGATAGAGATTCAAAATTTAGAATAAATATGGAAGGGGAAGCACTACTTGTCGACGCGCAGGAAGTCTTTTTAATTCATGAATTTCACCGGTTGTTTTCAGGAAGTACTGGAGTGACATCACGCAATGTGTCAAAAGCAGTGACACGGCGCTGTGTATTTCTTGACTACGCCGCAACTTGCGCAAATGTTCATTTTGAAGACTGGTAAGCCACTTAAAGATATCGTGTTTCTTTTCAACTTCTGGCTCACCAGAATCGAAGGTCTACTTTTTAATTTGGGTGCCAAAGGCGAACTGCAAAGTTTGTTTGAAAATAACAGTGTTTCTTGAGTTTATTTCTGTGTATTTTAAGATATAGCAAAGCATAAATTCGTTATTATAAAAGTGATTATAATACGCATAAATTCCTCCTGATCTGGATGAAAACCCGACAGCTGAAAGTGACACTGATTATCTCCCTTGATTTATGATGTCATTGTGCTTTGATGGCGAAGCCCAGATTTGTACCGAGCTTTGAGAGGGGAAATCATCAGAGTGTACTTCGCGATCATTGGGTCTGGAAACAATTCCAATAACTTAGGAAATGACACTCGATCTTCAGCTTCCACACCTTCCCGTCCGATCCAAGTAGTACGGACACTGTTAAAAAGATTTCTTAAATTTTCTTACATGTAAATAAGAACAACTCTGCATTGACTTTATAACAGGATAAATCAGTATAGATGATAAAGCAAGAATATTTGCATGAAAAGGATTGGTTATCTCTTATTTATTGTACTTTAGCATGATGACTACATTACATGCAAGGGTAGCCCGAACAGGTGGCGAACACCTATACTAGTTGGGCCCCCGATAACAAAAACAATATGTACATGAAGCGCAAACGTAATAAAATTGAAATAAACATAAAACGGCTGAATTAGTATTTAAGACAGAAAGATAAAAATGATAAACTTTAGCATATGGTACTGTGGCATGCAGATAAAAACATGTACACATGAGATACACATAAAATATAACGATTTAAATCAAGTGAACTAAAATACTAAGATAGCACAGGAAAGTGTAACATGGAAAAATATCACAGGTGGGAATCAGTCGAGTCTACATGACGAGCATCGATAACAGGAAGTCCAGGTACAAGTGTTGTTAACATTAAAATTGGATATTGTTTTCTGGGCATAAAATTTCTTGCCCCGGCATCTAAAACAATCTACAGTCAAGGACACATCCTGGATGTCACTCGTAAAAGGTTCCATAAAGTAATACTTCTCATGTAAAATGACGACTTGAACGATTCAGTTTTACAAAGCACTATCCTAAGAGAATTCTGACGATTCGACCTCAAATTTTTCATATTATTGTTAAAATATACAGACTCGGGAATGTAAAGATTTTCCTCCTGAAGACATTTAAAGAAAAGAACAAGATCCGAAACTTCCCGTCTGAAGGATAAAGGCATCAACTTACACGCAGATAGTCTGGTGTGGTAGTCACTGTTATAATCGTTCGCGATATATTTTGTTGCTCTGCGTTGGACCCCTTCTAAAAGTGTGACTAGTTGCTTATTGTGTGGCGACCATACCGGAGAGCAGTAGTCCAGAACACTTCGGAGCATAGAACAGTATAAAGAGCGCTTTACAAAGTTGTCAACATTACTTCCACATGTACGCTTAATCAAGCCAAGCCTTTGGTTTGCTTTACCAACAATTTTTCTAATGTGGCTGTTCCACATTAGATTTGTAGCGACATCTATCCCTAAGTCGCATATGATGTTTTCATATTTAAGATCCGCATTATACATAGAGTAATTAAACACAACAGGGTTGTGTTTCCGTGTTACTTGCAGTAATTTACATTTAACCAAGTTGAACAACATGTTCCAATCTTGGCTCCATTTGATAAGGTTATTGGTATCTAGTTGCAGTGCATAACAATCTTCCATAGTTTTAATTTCCCGTAAACATTTACTATCATCAGCGAAAAGGGCAACAACAGTACCTTCGGTACTTCAGGTAAATCGTTAATGTATAATAAGAACAGGACGGGTCCAAGAATTGATCCTTGAGGAACCCCTGATAATACGGGTAGCCATTCTGAAAATTGGCCTTCGGCCACAACACGTTGTTTTCTATTGTGAAGGTAGCTGCTCAACCAGTTATGAAGACTGCCATGAAAACCATACATACGTAATTTATACAATAATTTGCCGTGGGGAACAGAATCGAACGCCTTGGAAAAATCTAAATATAAAGCGTCGACTTGACCACCATCGTCTAATACTTTGCTCAACCAGTGTACAATTTCTATAAGTTGAGAGCATGCTTTCAGTTGCTTTTTAATAATAAAGATTTGCATTTTCCAAATTCAGCAGGAATTTTTTATTTCTCTAATCCAAGAAAACTTTTCTTGGGAGTCACGCAAGATAAATATTCTTAAAATAGATTTTCAAAGAAAAATATTCTTATATTTTCTTAGTTCGTAACTCGTGTCCAAGAAATAATTTCCTCCGTAAGAAAAATAATTGCTTAGCCAACATATTGATTCTTGAGCAGGAGTTACAAACTAAGAAAATATAAGAATATTTTTCTTTGAAAATCTCTTATAAGAATATTTATCTTGCGTGGCTCCCAAGATAAGTTTTCTTGGATGAGAGAAATAATTATTTTCTGTTGAATTTGGAAAAATAAGCGAACCCTAATTATTAAAAAGCAACAGAAGAGTTCTTTGAACCAATCCTTTTCATGCAAATATTCATGCTTTATCATCTATACTGATTTACCCTGTTATCAAGTCAATGCAGTGTTTTTTCTTATTTAAGAAAATGTAAGAAATCTGTTTTTACTGTGGAAGGATTCATCAGTGGCCGACTAGAGTTGTTTAGTCCCGGCACGGCGGTAAACATTGCTAGCTGCAACCATCTCACTCGAGGCTTATTGAATGGGACAAGTTGAGTGAGTCTAGAAATTGAGCATGTGCCGGGACGTTGCGCTAGATGTCGTGGTGGCTGACACAGGCCCGCGAGACAAGAGTTTTGGGGGTGTGGGCGGTGGTATTAGGGTGAAGTGTCGAAATATGGGGTCTCTATATACAACCCCATGCTTTATATAGATCCACATCAAGGCGTGAAACGGACTTTGGGTGAATCGAGAAATAAACAGTTTACCACCAAACAAAATACATCAGAATATTCTACAAGTATCACTTTATATATTCCCGTCGTCAAATTAGTAAATTTGTGCAATTTTTTACCTTTGCCGGGCTATTCAAAATCCAACCTAACTGTCCATCCATCTAGGAACAGTTAGATTATGGCGCGCTTCGTTCTCTATTCTGATTGGTCAGTCTCAACAGCTGATCAGTGCGTGACCTCTCTTGCCGGAGGCGTGTCGAGACTGACCAATCAGAATTGAGAACGAAGCGCGCCATAATCTAACTGTTCCTAGATGGATGGACAGTTAGGTTGGATTTTGAATAGCCCGGCAAAGGTAAAAAATTGCACAAATTTACTAATTTGACGACGGAAATATATAAAGTGATACTTGTAGAATATTCTGATGTATTTTTTTTGGTGGTAAACTGTTTATTTCTCGATTCACCCAAAGTCCGTTTCACGCCTTGATGTGGATTTATATAAAGCATGGGGTTATATATAGAGACCCCATATTTTGAAACTTCACCCTAATGCCACCGCCCACACCCCCCAAAACTCTTGTCTCGCGGGCCTGTGTGGCTGAGTATGCGCACTGACGTAATCTCATCCTGTGGAACAAGAGGTGCTGATCGCGCTTCGTAATCAAGTACATTGGTCAGTGTGCGGACATGAGAAATCACAGTAACTGTCATGTTGCTGCATGGGTGTAATTGTCAGGAAGGAAAGATAAGGCCCCGTTTATCGAATCTGATAAAACATGACGCCACAAAGATATTTCTGGATTTGCATAGCAAGCTTCAGATTCGACATTCAATCAGCCGTCGGCTTTAATAAAATTTTCGCGTCAATAATCGAAAGACCTGTTTCGTATGACAGCAACAATTCCAAAGATGAATGAAATAAACTAGTAAAAACACATGATAGTTTCTTACAAATGACAAGCTGACATCAGGTTTCAATGATGTCAGCAAAACCTGATGAAATACACGCAAGACTAGGGCACATGCATCTTATAACATTGAGGACCTGACGCCATGACACACTGACGCCATGACACTTCTGAAATAACCTGACAGGCCCTGGCGATTTTCTGTGGTTCGCAACAGATTTTTCCTACAATTTGGAAAACTATACATATAACATTTCTTGATTCCACAAAGAAATTTTACTGTTGGGAGAGATTGTGCCGCCTAAATAATTGCGAAAACGTTGCGGCTTCCATGTGTTGTGTCATGCTGTAGTTTCTGTTCGCTCCGCAGGACGTCAATGGCGCCAAAGATAACTTCCCTTGAACAGCGCGCAAAGTATCCCATTTAAACTTTCGGTCGACTTAAGCACAACCATAATAGCGCAAAATGTTGGAAAATCAAGAGCAGATAAGCGATGGGTATTTTCATTCTGATTTCGAACAGAATTCCAGGAGAAGATTTATATTCGCAAATTTAGAGCAAAATATGCTAATAAAATTCAAAATAATCATGTATTCTCAGCAGCATTGCGACATAAGAAGAAAAGATTGCAACTTGGAAAACCTTTGCTGTTCACCTTTAAGAAATTTTATATACTCAACAATGAAGAATTTCGGAAAGCTTCAACAGTTCTATACATTCCAATGTGAGCATAGGAAGAAAGGAATCAATTATATCAACAGTAATCAACATAGAAAAATGCAAACCCATTTTATAGTGAAATACGTGATTTATTAATCAGATACAGTTCACATTCAAACATATCCTTGTAAATACATAACATTGCATTTTTTCTTCATACATAATAAATACATTAAAACTTATTTTAATATTAACAATTTACCTTATTCTTTAAAGAAAATAATATATATTTCTGAATCATCGCTGTCCAAATCGTATTCCTCCTCGCCTATCAATTTCTCGAATAAGTCCTTTCTCTGTTTGATACCCCGTTTGATAGTTTCTTATGGTTAATATCGTTTTCACTTTGAAGTTGACTTGCTTCCATTGTTGGAATATAGTCCTCCTTTGTCATTTCACCACATTCATCATCTTCATAATCCTGTCTTATATATTGTTGCTTCCTCTCATCGATATTGTCATCCTATTCCGACTGAATAGAACCGGAACACATATCTCGTCAGATATTATATTTGATACATCTCTCAGTATTAGTAGGCTGATCCATCTCTCTTTGATGAATGTTTTCTTCATAACCACTCTCGTCATCTCAAGAACACTTTCTTCTACGTCGTACCATTCCAAATTTATTCATGGTCTGACCCCGAACATGTTGGATTTCAGCATCTTCACTCCGTTTGAACCAAAATTGGGATGGACCTTGTTGACAAACCGTCCCCAGCTTGTACTATCTCCTTCGGTGTACGACTTGGTGGTGTAATACCTCTAAGTACATTTGTGTTCAGCTTCCTGAATATTCGACTTGAGATCGATAAATAAATGTTCATACGGTGAAGAGATCGCGTCTTCATATATATAAAGAAGTCGAGAATTCTGGGGCAAATACGAGGACCTAATAATCAAACAAGTGGCTTGTCGGTGGGTTAATGATAAGAGTAACATACTGACAATTCAAATATATTTTGCTATGATAGTGGACATTTAGCCCCGCTGATACGGAATGGCACTGTTACATATAAGGATTTCTGTTCTCGAGAGCGGGTCTGTTACGATTATCTGCTCTTGTAGGCCTACTGATGGTGTGCACTGGAGTGGTTTTCCCTTGATCAACTCGTCTTCGGCTCTCTGCATCAGAATACTACAAGATTTACATTTACGGCCATGTATAAAAGGCTATAGGCTTCCTTGGCTGATACCCTGAAGGAACTGAGACTTTCATCTTCCGGCAAGAAGTAGTTTATTACAAGCGCAACAAGCTGATAAACTTCTTGACAGGGGTCGACCGTCCAAGTTTCAAGCTATGCGCGCGTGTACAAAATGAAGTGATGATTTTCTCCTTTTTTCCTGACTGGCGAGATCAGTGTTCGCTCGGTCTCTGCAAATAGTCGCCCAGCTAGGGATGTTATGAAGCAGTGAATTGAAACAAAATTTGCTGCTGAATAGAACAACTACCTACCATACTTGCCCACTGTAACACTGTCTTATAATTGTAAGTTGCAGGGAGGCGGGATATTCTGATCTTTACCAGAGATTACGTTTAAGGGTTAAAGGATCTGGAGGTTTTCCTTATTTGGTGGCCTGAAGCCTACTGTCTCTGGGTAGGCTTCCTGAAAAATGGGTTAAAAGCTCATGAGTTTTCCTCTATTCGGAGGCCTGAACCCTGCTGCACGCGACGCAGCAAAAGGCTGTAAAATCCATACACCAGTAATGCGCGAGATGTTATGACTTTTACGGAATAGACCGAGCAGTCGCGAATGAACCCTGCTGGCGCTGAACAGGATTCGGGTCACCAGATAGGAAAAACTCCCGATCTGTTAACCTCTAAATGTAATTTTTACCAAAGATCTGAATGTTCGCGACTTTCCTGTAGCTTATAATGAAGACCTGCAGGTCAGGAACTATGGTATTTTTCTATTTAGCTGCAAATGTCTCTAGACTCGTACCTAGCCCTCAACTCACACGCACCGTTGGGGTCTAGTCAGCGGCAGGCATTTTGTATTTTCTGATTGGCTGAATTACCGGTCTAAATCTAGACCGGTAAATAGACTAATGTCAATATGTGTTGTTGTTGTTCGTGTGTATCTAGTGACCAGTACTCGTCTATGGTGCGATAAAGGGCCTTGAGCGCTACGGCCACCAATCCACCACGTATTATATAGATCCTTGGTAAGATTTGATGAGCGATGAGCGATTATGGTATGTTTCCTAAATAAAGCCCTCGCTTCTTCGACTACCACGACATCCAGCAAGACGGTACATCTTCGGAATTTTTTTGACCTATTCCAAGGTTCTTAACGTGACAGGTTCATGATCAGGTCAGGGAATTTGCAGCATTTCTGTTCTTCATTCAATACATAGTACTGTTCATACGCCCTATGATATGTACTTTTGTTGCTAACATTATGCAAGTTTTGTTGTTAAAAAAATAAAACTGAACGTACTTGTAGGCCTACTACTCGTTTGAAGCAGCAGACATTATAAATTTAGTTGACCTAGATTCTGCATTGAAGATCAACCATTGAAACGCGGAAAACAACGAATTACGTCAATTATACAGTATTTTCGCCTTCATGTTGTCTGATCGTACTAGTCTTGTTTATCTGATTATGCTAAACAATTTTGGGATAGGCCTAGGTCATAAATTTTCTGAAGATGTACCATTTTGCCGACGCCCAAACAAGCGTGGAGGGGCATTGTGGGTGAAGAATACCATGGGCCAATCACTGTGCAGTGCTGATTTAAAATGCCTGTCGATAACTAGTCTCCATAGAGCGATAGCGAATTGGAGCTGGGTACGAGTCTACAAATGTCTCGAACTGACAGCATTCTCGTCTCGCGAGACTCCCTACTGCGAGAAAGAGTCTCACGCGTAAATGGGAGCCATCCCCCCCAAATTTGGGGGGTGAGTAGGCGGCGTATGATTATCTGGCTTGTCACTGACCTGCTGACTCCGCCGAGTTAGAAGCGAATTGCTAAACATAACGTGGGCTATATAATTGGGAAATGACTCTTTCCGTTTCGGAGCATATCAATCGCGAACAAATTATTGTCGTATGTATACTTGGCCGTGAAAGCGAGTTATCTAATACAGGAAGTAGTTCGCGGGTAGACACGGCTCGCTTTGAGAATGATGTCATGCTGCCTCGCTTTGAGATTGGAGATTCAAAAATGTCACCAGTTTACATGAGAGTCGCTTTGGTCTCCTGCGGGTAGACACGGCTCTCTTTGAGAATGGAACTGACAGGTTTACTACGGATCCATGTACCTGCACTGACTGTCATCACTGTGGGGATTTTGCAGTTTTCCCTAGGATCTGATGGATTTGGTCAATTTTATGAGTTAAACGTGTTATGTCATATTCGAACATACCTTCAGTCCGTCTCAATGTTATAGCATTGTACCGAAAGTGGTGTTGAATTCCCGGCGAACACCTGCAGTGCTGTTACGTTGAAGGCTAGCGGGGATAACTAAAGTGAGCGCTCGCGTAATTGATACTTTCCCACAATTTGCAACAATGTTCGCATTGACCAGCTGGGAAGTGACGCAAAATTGTTTTCATCAATGTGGAAGGCATACAGTAACATATTTTAGCTAAATTAATAGAATCCCGTAATAAATATTCGATTGTCCGAATCGAAATAAAGACCTCGGAAGTCGGCTTTAAATTTCCGAGATAAACACCAGACCCTGCGGCCTCGGGTCTAAACTGCTGGACTCGTGCCAAATGGTGGCCGAGGGGCTAAACTGCTGGACGAGTGCCAACTGGTATTTATCTGGGAAATTTGAAACCTCTTTCTCGGTCTTTATTTCTTAACCCTACCTGGCTTGGGGGGGGACGGAAAGTGCCCCCTCCCCCCTAGTGAACTTTTCTCTGCTTCTCCGAAACGACAAAACCGAGGAGGCTGAAACTTGGTGACTTTAAATCTTATCTTATTGGGGTCATTTTGAGCCTATTTTCATATAACCCAGGGCAGAGGATCATGGGTGAATTCAAAATGGCGGCTATGTGGTATCCGCGAAAGTCGTGTTTTTCAATCTTTTCGCTCCATTTCTTCACATTTTCCTTGCCTATAATGCCTTGAAAATATTTCATTTATGCAAAACTAATTATTCTATATTTTATTTGATTTTTTTCGAGAGAAGAATCGGAAAAATGAAAATTCCGAAAAATCGACTTCAAAAAGGCCGAAAAACGGATTCCGAGAAGATAACGTCATTGTGACGTCATCATGGCGGCCATGTTGGATTTATTTACATTTCCCGGTAGAGCTGGAATCCAAGATACTGTGTGGTAAGTTTCAGCGCTCTAGCCTTAGTGGTAGAGAAAATATATAGGGGGTGGGGCACTTTTCGCCCCGCCCCTCCCCCCCCCCACCCGGCTGCGATACACCCCAAATCGCCCAGGCCAGATAGGGTTAAATCTATCCTACATTTTGAGGTTTTCGGAACACTATAAGCGCACTATCATTTGTGTATCGTAAAAATTGGACGAAGGAAGTTTTTCAACCTATTGCATCTCACAGAGGGTCAAATTGTTCTATCAGATAGAGCCATATAGATATAAGAGTTAACCTTACTCCAAATATCATGATATCACGCATCTATAAATATACCAATATCCTCCTTGATATCAGCGTTCGATCCTAATATTATCCGTCAAATCTTCGACTCTCTGACTGTATGCGGATCCCGGATTCATACCAGACACGATATGGAAATGGGTGTACAATGATTTCGAGCTCTATCCACCGCAAGCAAGGCTAGGGTTAGATACAATATAGACATACGTTACCTATTTAGCTCTTTATTGATAAACACGCTAGATATGGATGTATTTAATTGCTGCAATTATGGCGTAGGTAAAGGACGTGGGTATAAAAAAATAACATAAATACAACAATATCCCTAATGAACTAATGCATATCATTGAGTCACACTTGATCTGATTCATTACAGTATTAACATTTGTCCATTGGCTAAAACAACCAAAGATCACACACGTTTTTCTTGGCGGATTTCAGAAGAGATTTATGTTAAAGAATATATGTTTGTATGGCCATGATTGATTGATTGTTTATTCATCATTCAAGTAAATAATATGTACATGGAATAGAACAGTGATAGAATGACGGGAATAAAACCCCAGGGGGCTTGTTGTATCCCAAGAGTAAATGTAATAGCAGTAGTACTGATTTGGCATGAAGAGCTGACTTACGAGCATAATCATAAACATATATGTACAGTGGTCAATTACTAGTCAGAGAATAATTATATAAATCAGAAATATCTGTTTTGCATAAAAGAGGTTGTCTTAGAATATATACCGCGGTCACCATATTTGAGCCTTGGAGCATTCAAAATACCTTTTAAATATAATTGTGAATACACCATCGGATAGTCTTTGATTTTGATTGATAATAGCCAGATTCAGGATGGAGAAAATATGCGTTTCAGATGGGACTTAAACAATGAGAATGACTGACAAGATTTCAGTTCAATTGATAAACAATTCCAAATTCGTGTTGCCTTTGACTTTGTTGAATAAAATGATAAATTTGAGAAGATCCGTTCTGCATAAAGATTGAAGTTGGCTTGTCTAGTTGGATAGGAATGGATTTGGGAGAGTTTTGTGAAATAGTTTGAAAACTTGGCCAGGATGGAAGGAGCATTGTTGATGCATTTGTGCGTAAATAGCAGAATAAGATAGTCATTGATTTTAGAGAGCGGTAAGACGTTTAATTGCTCAAGTAATGGGTTGGTGTGGGCAAGTTTATTACTGAATGTTATTATACGGATAAGTCTTTTCTGAAGAATCACAAGAGGTTTTAGATGGGTTGGGAATGTGTTTCCCCACACCAGATGACAATAGGAGACGTAAGAGTAGAATAGAGCATAATATAGCATTATCAATGTTTTTCTGTTGAGGCAATTTCGTATATTATTGATTACACCGATATTTCTAGCCATTTTGGATGAAATTTCGTCAATGTGAGTTTGCCAGTTAAGTTTATCATTAAAATAAACTCCAAGGAATTTAAAAGTACGAACAGACTCAATTTCCAGACCAAAGATTGATACATTCGGTATATTAGTATGGGCAGACCTATTCGGTTTGAAGAGTATATATTTGGTCTTTTTTACATTCAGTGAGAGTTTGTTGCAGGAAAACCAGTTATGTAAATTTTCAAGTTCCTGGGACATAATGTCCACTAGTCTGGTGGGATCAGTGTCTGAAAGGGTGGCACTCGTATCATCTGCGAAAAGATTTATATTCAAGATTGATGAGGCTTTATTTATATCATTAATGTATATTAAGAATAGTATCGGGCCAAGTATTGATCCTTGGGAAACTCCCGTGCAAATTGGATTAAGAGACGATAGGATACCATTATATGATACACACTGTGAGCGAGAAGTTAGATAGCTGCGAAACCAGTCGTTTGCCATACCACGGAAGCCGTAGTAATTGAGTTTATACAGGAGAATTTCGTGGTTAACTGTATCAAAGGCTTTGGAGAGGTCAAGAAAAGTGGATATGCTGAAGTAGTGTACAAAGCGTAAATTGAACCAACTTTCACCCGGATGTAACTATGACGTCACAATTGGTTGTGTGTAAGCGTGTGTGTGATTGGATGGTGGGGGGTGGGTACAAGATGGCGGCCTGTGTGGATGTGTGGTGGGAGGTGGGTACAAGATGGCGGCCTGTGTGGATGTGTGGTGGGAGGTGGGTAGCCGCCATTTTGTACCCACCTCCCACCACCATTTGGATGGTGGTGGGAGGTGGGTATCGCCATTTTGTACCCACCTCCCACCACACCATCCTTCAACAATTGACGTGGTGGGAGGTGGGTACAAGATGGCGGCTTGGTTTGAGGGTGGTGGGAGGTGGGTATCCGCCATTTTGTACCCACCTCCCACCACTATTTGGCGGGTGGTGGGAGGTGGGTATCGCCATTTTGTACCCACCTCCCACCACACCATCCTTCATCAATTGACGTGGTGGGAGGTGGGTACAAGATGGCGGCTTGGTTTTAGGGTGGTGGGAGGTGGGTATCCGCCATTTTGTACCCACCTCCCACCACGTCAATTGATATGGGTGGTGGGACAAGATGGCGGCCTATGTGTGGGTAGTGTGAGTGAGTGCAAGAATGTATTCATCCGCGGTGATGCAGTCATGTCTGGCGGTGATTCGGTCTCGGGAAAAAGCTTCCGCGGAGAAAAAGTAGTCCCTAGATAAAATGGTCCGATGGGGTCGAGTGAGGTATCAAATTGAAGGTTAGGTGAAGGGGCATCTGATGGACTGGGTGTGGGATTGAATTAGGGTGATTCTGCGCATGCGCGGCGGTCAAAGGGTATGAAAATAGCCCTTTTGGAGCTAGGAGATTGACTACTGGTCCAGTGGGGTCGAGTGAGGTATCAAAGTGAAGCTTAGGTGAGGGGGCATCTAATGGGCTGGGTGTGGGATTGAAATATCGGCATTGTGCGCATGCGCGATGGCCGAAGGGTATGAAAATAGCCTTTTTGGAGCTAGGAGATTGACTACTGGTCCAGTGGGGTCGAGTGAGGTATCAAATTGAAGGTTAGGTGAGGGGGCATGTAATGGGCTGGGTGTGGGGTTGAACTATCGGCATTCTGCGCACGCGCGGCGGCCGAAGGGTATGAAAATAGCCTTTTTGGAGCTAGGGGCTTGACTACTGGTCCAGTGGGGTCGAGTGAGGTATCAAATTGAAGCTTACGTGAAGGGGCATCTGGTGGACTGGGTGTGGGGTTGAATTAGGGTGATTCTGCGCATGCGCGGCGGCCAAAGGGTATGAAAATAGCCTTTTTGGAGCTAGGGGCTTGACTACTGGTCCAGTGGGGTCGAGTGAGGTATCAAATTGAAGCTTACGTGAAGGGGCATCTGATGGACTGGGTGTGGGGTTGAATTAGGTGATTCTGCG